>ML780231.1:1046172-1094158 GCA_009831015.1 Picea engelmannii
AAAAGATACTTTTCCCGTCCCGAATACATGAGTCTTATCTATGTTATTTGATTTGTGTTTTTATCTCTAACCTTAGAATAGATCAGTAGCATGCATGCATAGTCTTGTCTTGATTGCAGGAAATCTTTTGGAAGGAGCAGCAGAAGCAAGGGGATAAGAAGATCAACGGAGGATCTACTTCAGCCATCGAAAAAAGGTTGGTTCATTCTTCTTTTGTGTGCATGTGAAAATCGGGGTTTCAGATTTGGGTAGAAGGTTAAAAGTTAAGTCTTGAGGGTCATGATCTGCGTATAAGTTTAGAGCCCTAGATTATTAGTCCGTAGGGTAGAATACCCCACAACACTCATGTATGAGTTGATTTGTCAAAAATAAACCAAAGTTTTATAAACATAGAAGACACAAATTACTAAATAATAGAGTGTATGATCTAAGGTGTTTTCTCCATGTAATCAACATCATAATCATCAATTTCCTGTAGATAGCAAAACCAAATTTGATATTCAGAAAAATAGTGCTAACTAATATTAAAAAATAGACTGGCTACAGAATCATAGATTTTGTAGCTAGTCTTATTATTAACAAAAGAAATCAAAATTAAATCTCCCTATTTTAATTTTTCACAACATAATGAAATAAAATCAAACAAAATCATTTTTACCATTAGAAATTAGCAAAAGAAGGATTGGACAGTTCCAAATTTATGATGGCTTTGAAACTGGTTGTATTTTTTATGATTATATTATTGGATCTCTTGAATCTTTTATTTTTCCTTTCTGTCTATGATTTCAAGTCTCGGTTCTCTCGTTCCAATATATAATTCCGAGTAGCTAGATGTTTTCTTGAGACTGTAAGAGAAGAATATCTTTATAATAATACTCTATCCATTCTAAGAAACTGTCACAATGCACTGGTGCAATGACAGACCGATGTGGAATATAGTCAGCGATGGGTATTTAGTGCTTCCCTGTGGCTTGTTTCAAGTCGTGACTAATACCTACAAAACCCTCTTTGCCTTTTAGAAACGGGGGTAATTTAGACACGAAGTCATACTGTTCAACCTGGGTAATATCTTCATTCTCAGGACATTAGTTGTTTGGATCTTCCTGAGCCAAGAAATCATTTATCTCTTTATCTAAACATTGATCATTGACCTTGATCGTAGATATCAAGCTCAAATTATCTCTTTTTCGATTCCTTAAAATCCTAGAAATCAATTGACTAGACCTTTTGTTTCTAAAATTTAAATATGAGATTTGTTGTTTCTTACCCTTATGAATTTTCTTTACAATAACCTTATCATTATTGTTCAGATTAGGTTCATTCGTAGGTCTAGGGGAAGATTTTCCTTTCAATTCGCCCACTATTTGTTCCAATGATTTCCTGGGAGAAAACATACATGGTAATTTATTAACCATAGGGGTTTCCACAACAATAGATGATAGTTCATTAAATTCAGAGCCCTTGGGTGAATTGAAAACCTATCTTTCCATCACTGGAGTGTCCATATTGGGTTTTACAATTGAAGGTGGGTTGACTGTATTTTCAACCTGGGTGAAACCATTTCGAATCACAAAACTCTCCCAGTTTTCATTGATTTGTGACAAGTGAGAAATCAACAGGATTTTAACAAGCCCGTGATGAAAAAGACTCGACAGAGAGTTCATGCTCTATCTCTTATAGCATTTAGACATTTTATAAAGGCTCATTTACAGGTAGAATGACATGTTCAAATCAAACCCTGTGAATATCATGGGAAAACGAATGTGGTATAGAAAAACCAACCCATACCGGCCTTCACATGTGATAAACTGTTTCAAAATTAAAATAAGGTTGTTCCATCTAGGTTTCAGAAAAGCAATGGGAATACCTTTTGGACAACAAGTGGATTTGCGGGAAGCCATGAACAAGCTCCATGGAACATCCTCCATTTTAGCATTCTTAAACCACTTTTCTCCTTTCAATGGGAGTTATTTTTCCTGACTTATGAAATCTTCTGTTATTTCCAACTGCACATCCTCGAACTTGGCCCTAAAACCGTCAAAAGTCTGTGCAAAGGCTTGTGCAACCAAGAGGTTGTATCCTTCAAATTTCCTGAGGAAGACATCCCAACCGTGAGCTTTCAGGTCATCTATGGCGTCATCATGAGAAAGAAGGGTCTGGAAACCATTTGGCTCGATTTGGACCACAGGTGCCATTTCCACTGTGAAGTAGATGCAATGGATATCATAGGAGGTAAGTTTCATCTTCTCATAGACATGTAGCAGAGTGAGGTATGTCAGACTAGAAGACACGAAAACTGGGAGGTTTGGAGAATACCCTGCTGCGAAATCTTAATTTTAGAGATACAGAGAACCGAAAGGCGATCAGATCTAAGATCCATTTCCCATAATGAGTATCAAACCCTTGATTACCATCAAATGTCATTTCAAAAAATGAATGGTTTCATTAATGCATAGGATAGCAAGGTGAGGTGAAATTGTGGGTACAACGTGCCTGTACCAAGCGACATGAGTGCTGATATGAGTGTTCATAGCATGAAACCTGTATCAAAATTTAATCCAATGTTTGTGCATTCAGATATTTCAAAATTAAAACCAACGATCAACCATAGAACCAATTCGGTCACGATACCCATATTACATAAAAATTGTGATAGTGAATCAATCATTAAGTTCATAAAACTTGAAACTTAACAATATATGGGTGCCTTCAAAATGAAATTTCTTAGGTAGAATATATAAAGCCCAAACCAAGTTTTTATTTAAATTCATGCTTACAGTCATGAATTTAAAAAGAACAAAACAAACAAAAATTCAAACGAAAATCTCAATAAGATAAGTGTAAACCTAATCATCGCCTTGAAGCTCAGAAACATAAGAGTTTATAAATGAAAGGTGGTGGCAACTACAAAAAATTATAATCTCTTTGTGGTGATTTCAATTGTGATAAAAATCGACAGAATTGGTGGCTAGCAACAGGTTACTAGCAGGTGCAATTGCAAAAACCTAAAAACCTCTCTCCGACCACCTTATGATGGAACACATTACTGAAGGAGAGGATATTCTAGTACTCCTTAGTCCAGCACACCTATCGGCACTATCATAAGGAAAAAACATCAAAGTGGATATTTTAGGTCAAATTCAATGTTTGAACAGTCAAATTCAATGTTTGACCAGTCAAAGTCAAAGTTTGACCAACTATCATTCAATAGAAATCATGAATGAAAAGATGGATCATATACACTATTAAGCTCTTACAAGAAATCTTGAATATGACATGTGGATAATTGAGAGTGGAGCTTCCAGGCATATGACAGGAGACCAGGTCAGACTCTCCAGTCTAAATGAAAAGAAAACATCCTACAAGGTAGAATTTGGAGATAACAACACCTATCCAATCAAAGGAATTGGTCAAGCCTCCATGATAAATGAGTGATGCACGTGTGCACACTTTATTTTAGAAGGATGTGTGCAAAATGGTCATGGGAGTGACGGTCTTAATGAAATGAGTTTGTATTGGAACCCTATATATATTTTTAGGAAATGTCAACTCGATTGGATGCAACAACATTGTTGTTTAGAAGTCGACTTGGCTATGAATTGACTCAACTAGACTTGAGTTTATTTTAATCCGACCGAGTCGATTGTTCTTCATCAAGTAGACTCTACCATGTTATGGCACCAGAGGATGGGACATATTGGTGAAAAAATAATTCGATCTATGCACAAAAAAGTTATGGTTGAAGGTTTTCCTTATTGTAATTTATAACTTTATTTATATGACCATTGCATATATGGGAAACATTTTTAGGTTAGATTCCCATTTGGAGCTACAAAGGAAAAGGGGATTTTGGAATTGGTACATAGTGACACATTTGGGCCTGTACCAGTCCCTTCACTTGGTGAATCTCTATATTATGTCTCCTTCATAGATTGTTTTTCCAACAAGACATGGTTATATTTCCTTAGGAAGAAATAATTTTTTTTCAAGAAGTTCAAAGATTTTAAATCTCTTGTTGAAAACCAAACATATAAGAATATAAAGGTGTTGAGAAATAAAAATGGAGGCGAGTTATGTGGAAACGATTTTGAGTAGTTCTGAAAGCAATGTGGCACAACATGCCAAAATAGCACACCATATACCCCACATAAAAATTTAGTTTCTAAAAGAATGAATAGGACGTTGATGGAAAAGGAAAGGATCATGCTCAGTGGTGTTGGGATCACACAATAATTCTAGGAAGAAGCAATTGAAATTGCAAAATATTTGGTAAATAGGTCTCCTTCTCCATCGCTAGTCGACTTGACTCCACATGAGTTATGGTTTGGTAAGAATCCTTTTTCTTTCACATATCATAGTATTTGGATGTGATGCATTTATGCATGTTCCCAAGGAAAAGCGGAACAAGTTGGACAATAAGGTAGTCAAGTGTATTTTCATCGACTACAAGGATGGAATGAAAGGATATAAACTATGGGATCTAATGTTGAGGAAAATAGTGTAGAGTTGAGATGTGAACTTCAGGGAAGCTAGAGGAAATTCTAGGACTAAAGAGGCTCAAATGGAAAAATAACTAGAGAAGTTGGTGTTTGATTCAAGTGTATTTTCATAGACTACAAGGATGGAATGAAAGGATATAAACTATGGGATATGATGTTGAGGAAAATAATGTAGAGTTGAGATGTGAAATTCAGGGAAGCCAAAGAAAATTCTAGGATTGAAGAGGCTCAAATGGAAAAGTAACCAGAGAATCTTGTGTTTGAGATGACGAATGAAGAACATGATGTAGATGAGCTGACTTAATCAAATGAAGAAGTGGAACATCTGATTCTGATTGTAAGGAGGTTTGAACAAGTAAGGAAACTAGATGAAAGGTATAGTCTTGTTGATTTCCATTTTGAATTTATGTTATTTCCCACTAAATATGATCCCAATTCATTCAATGAGTTATTTGAATCAACAAAGGATATATAAGGAAGGAATCCATGGTCAAAGAAACATAATCCTTGCACAATAAGTATGCATGGGATTTGGTCGAGCTATCTTATAATATTTAGTTAGTGCTTAGTAAAAATTTGAATGCAACATGTCAAGTTGATAAGTTCAAATCTCAACTAGTAGAAAAAGGGTATTCCAAAGTTGAGGGGGTTGACTTAGAAGCTGTTTTCTCTCATGTTACAAAATTAAATTCCATTAGAGTATTAACGTCTCTGGCAACAACATTTGATCTTGAGATAGAGAAAATGGATGTGAATATATTGTTCCTACATGGGGACCTAGAAGAAGAAATCTACATGAAACAACTTGAAGGCTTTGCAATAAAGGGAAAGAAAGAGATGGTGTGAACATTGAAGAGATCCCTTTGTGGTATAAAGAAATTACCAAGAATGTGATACCAAAATTTTGACACATACATCCTTACTTTTGGATTTGTGAGAAGCAGAGTTTATCATCTTGTATATTCCAAGGAAGAAGGTAGTCATTTCATATATGTAGATTTGTATGTCGAAGACATGTTTTTGGTGAGGAACAAAAAATATGCAATAAACGAGGTGAAGATGAATCTATCCTCCAATTTTTACATCAAGGATCTCATTGCAATGAACTTCATTATAGGAATGGATATCAAGAGAGATCGGATAATTAAAAATATTTTCTTAAATAAAAGAAAGTACATTGAAATAATCTTCAAAAAGCATTTCAATATGCATGATTACAAATTGTTGAAGGATTTCTCATGGGAGGAAAACTAATTATTGACTAGTGTCCAAAGACACATGAGGAAATACAGGACATGGCACATGTTCCCTATCCTAGTGTCATTGGTAGTATGATGTATGTGATGGCTTGCACTCGACCAGATATTGCTCATGCAGTGGGAGTATTGAAAAAATACATGTTGACACCTAGAAAGACCATTGGACTGCTATCAAGAGAGTGTTCAGGTACTTGCATGGCATAAAAAAATATGTGATCCCTTACTAAGGGAAACTTAAAACTGACATTGAGGTAAATGTACATGTCTTTGTCTATGGTGAATGGGATATAGATATAGATCGATGAAGGTCAACTAATGGATATGTGTTCAAGATGTTAAGTGGAGGAATCATCTAGATGATCAAGTGACAACAAGTCGTATCAATGTCAACAATAGAATTTGAATACATGGAAGATGCTCATGAAAGCAAAGAAGTAGTATGGATGCATCGACTGTGTTTAGGGATTGGGTTTGAGAAGAGATCTATGAAGATAAATTGTGATAGTCAAAGTGAAATATTTATGGTAAAGAACACATCTTTCCATTCTAGAATGAATCATATTGATACAAAATACCATTTTGTGAGAGACATGGTGGAAATAAAGAAGGTGTTGCTAGATAAAGTAGACACATTGGAAAACACAATAGACTCTTTGACCAAGTCTGTGAGTGTCGTGAAGTTATTTTGGTGTATAAAGGAAATGGGAATTGTTGCTCTGGGTTAGTGAAAATAATTTTAGGTTATCCTATACCAACAAGGAAGATAATAAGTGGGAGAATGTTGGGTTGTTATATTCTTTGTAGTGAAAGAACAGTAAACAAATTGGCTAGTCAAGGTGGATTGACTAGGTGATAAATCGACTGATGGGTCAATTCAATTCGATGGTTAATTCAAAGGTGGAAGTGGTTGACTAGAAATTAGAAGGTCAAATTGGTCAAATTGAAGGTATAAATTTCAAATTACAGGAGGTAGAGTGGCAGCTGACCGAAGACCGACTATCCAGATGGTAGCCAATTGTAACAAAATCCCAAGATTCATGGGATTGCAACCAATAATTTGCATAGATATGTAACCAATTTTGGGAACCATGATTTATGGTTTTGTATGCAGTAAATCCTATAAATATGGTGTGATATAATACTATAAAATCTAATGTCTAGAAGCATCATGAGTTCATGTATATGTAAGCCGAATTGGTTGTAGGGTTGTTCTTGTGTAAATCAAGAGATTAGGATGGCGATTATGTCTTAGGTGTAGACCGAGGTTAGTCAGGTAACTATTTATTCTTTGAATGAATAAGAAAACAAGAAAGTAGGATATTCTCAAGGAATGTTGGTTTTCCCAACTAAGTGTTTCCAAGGAAAAATCTCTATGTGTTGTGTGTGTTTGTCATTTATTTTCTTCTTAATTATGTCTTCTCTTTCCTAGTTGGTTTAGTGTGAATTAATTTTTTCTGTACATACCTCCCCATTTTGGGAGGCTTTTGGTCCCCAAAATATTTTACCAAATGAGGTGAGGAAAATTTTCATCTACCTTCTCCTTGGAGCACCATTTTTCCATGCCTAGAAGTTATTATTTCAACCCTATCTTCCAAAGGTCATGCTACCCCTAGCTAGTAGATATATTCTTCTTATGCAAAACTACATCTTTTTCCAACTTTAGCTAAAATTCTAGTGCTAATTCATTTGTGGTAGGTAGCACCTTCTCCTCAATCTCCTAATATAACATAGAAGGATCTTTTCATATTCTCCACATTCATTAATGAGTAAATGTGTATGTATGGGGGTAGACCAAGTCTGTAAGCATTATCACCCACGTTCTTGAATGCCTCAAAAGCACTATACTAAAGATCATTGATCTTCTTACCAGGACCATGTAGTATTTCCTTGGATAGTTTTAACCAAATTCTATCTCCCACTTTGAATGATTTCTATATTCTATGTTGATATTGTTGGGTCTTGTACTTTTCTTGTGACTTCTCCAGTGTCTCTTGTAATTGCAAATGGATTTGCCTAATATTTTCAACAAAATGATTTTCTTTCAATGTTTCTCATGTGATTTATTCCTTCACTCCTCCTTTATTTCCATAGATAACATTAAATGGAGAAGGAAACAAATACCCAAAGATATTTTCAAAAGGGGACTTACTAGTAGAAGTATGGACTTATCTATTATAAGAGTGTTGAATTTAGATCATGTTTTCATTCCATGAATTCATATGCTTCTGATTGTAACCCCTCAAAACTTGTACCAATTTCTTGCTCACTACTTCTGTCTAGCCATATTTATGTGGATGGAATTTTGTAGATCGCTTCAACTCAGTGTCCATATTCTCCCAAAGTGTAGTCCAAAAAGAATGGTAAATATCGTATCCCTTTTTGAGATGATGCTCCTTGGAATCCCAAAGTGCACCCAAACTGGTTCAAATAACATGTTTGTTGCTTCTTGTCATTTTATGGTATTTTTACAAGGAATAAGAATCCAAAGATTGTTGAACCTATCAACTACCAAAAATAAATACTGATGTCCCTTCCTGGTTGTTGGAAAAACACCCACAAAATCCATGGAAATTATTTCCCAAGGTCAACCACGTACATGTAAGGTATGGTATAGACCTTGATTCTTATTATTGGGCTTGAGTGTACAACAAAGCATGCATCATCTAATAAACAAAGTTACATATTTTTTTTATGGGACAATAAACATACCTTTTTAAGTTGGCAACTGTCTTCCAAACAACAAAATGTCATGCAACCTTGGAGGCGTGATCCTCTCTAATAAGATTCAATATTTAACCTTTAGGAACATAGAGCTTGTCTAGCTTGTAGAGAAACCCATTCTGGAGAGGATAGTCGAACTTATCATCACCTTCCTCTATATAAATTTTTCCATGTAGTTGCTAAATTTTTTTTTTTAAGTTCTCATCTTCTGTGTATGCCCTTTTTAATTCATCAGGGGTAAAAGGATCCATGTGCCTAAGAGTTCCCAAAGATGTAATATTATATGTGGATGGAATTGAAAGAATGTTTTCCAAATTATTAGTATTTTCCTTATGATATTTTATGACTAGATAAAATTGTTGCAAAACCCCATCTACTTGTAATGTCTAGTTTGTTGACTCTTACTCCAGGCCTACAAATACTGCAATGGCTAGTGATTGGTGTGGATAAGGGGTTTCCTTGCCCATATGATAACACATCAAATTATTCATATCTTGAAATAGAGAATATATTTCCTGATCATAGGTAGGGTATTTTAGGAATCCCACTTGAAACATTTTAGAATGATATCATATTGACTTACCTCCTTGCATCAAAATTGCTACTATAGCATACCCACTTTCATATATCTTCACTTCAAAAGGATTCTAGAAGTTAGGGAATTCCAGAAGTGGTTCTTGGATGATATTTCATTTTGTCTCATTGGAATCTTTCTTTTGATTATTTCCCCATTGGAAACTCTTACCATTGGATATTATGGAATGGAGTGGTGTAGCTACCACTAAAACGGGTGCTATGAAATTTTGTAGGTATTTCACTGCCCCAACAAAGATCCTAACTTTAGTGACATTAGTAGGAATTTGCCACTTCATGATGGCCTCCATCTTCATAGGATCTATCTTGAGTTTCTCTCCTTCGATCACATACCCCAAAGACACCAATGAATGTTGAGAAAACACACATTTATTGAGGTTATATGGAAGTTGGTTATTTTTAGTAGTTTCTAACACCTTCATGAGATGTGATATGTTCTCTTCCCATGTAGATATATAAACCAATATTTCATCCAAATAAACTATTATAAATGAATATAAATAGGGGTGTAATACATCATTCATCAATCACATAAATGTAGTTGGTGCATTACATAAACCAAAAGGAATGATCAACCATTCATGCATGCCTTGCCTTGCATTGAAGGTGGTCTTCCAGGTGTCTTTTTATTTAACGCACACCTAGTGGTATCCTTATTTGAGATCAAACTTGGTGAAGTACTTGGCATGCTACAACCATTCCAACAAATCGTCAATCCTAGGTAAAGGGTATTGATTCTTGAGTGTGATATTGTTCAGAGCTCTATACTCAATACACATTCACCAAGTCCCATCCTTCTTGGGTACTTTGATTATTAGTGACCCAAAAGGTGAATTTATTGGTCGAGTTACTCCTTACTCTAATAGCTACTATAATTATTTCGTCTTCACTTCATCTACTTCCAAAATAGATTGTCTATGCAACCTGATATTTGGTAATGGGGAGTCAAGCATCAACTATATATCATGTTCCACTTCCCTCTTAGGTGGCTTCCATTTAGGCTCATGGAACACTCCTTTGTATTCTTGGTACATCCCTCCAAGGTTTCCCTTACTCTTATCGATTCCTCACCTACATATTTCTCTCTTAATAAGAAAAGAAATACATGATTCTTACTAGAATTATCAACTTTTTGTCTTGAATATCACTTACCAAAGAGATCTTTGACTTTCCTTTGTATGCATTGATGATGTAACAATTCCCATCCCTGATCATGCGGTACTGGTTTCTTCTCTAAATAAAATCACATCCCTCATATACATGTAGGGGCTTTCAAATAATACGCCACACACACCAAGGGGTACTATATCTAACTCCACTTCATCAATAAAATATGCACTTATCGAAAACTTGATATTATACTATTTAGTGACTTCGATATCTACAAATTCTTATTCTCCCATATCAATGGATATGGGATTAGATGATCATGAACTTCCAACCCAATCTTGTTGACCAGATCATATACTATGATTTTTTCATAAGAGATAGAATCGAATAGAGCATATACCTTAGTATTTTTTACCTAGATCCTAATATTGAAGAGTTTAGTCATCTCCTTCTCTTCCTTGCAATGAAGGCTACTGAGATTAACCTCCTTTTGAATTGAAGTGCATACAATATTATCATACACATCCTGAATCCTTTACTAGGAGGCTCTTCTTCTCGACATTCTTCTTACAGTTCTTTGGATTCAACTATATATGTAGCTTCCAACACTTGTCTAAGGTCTTCAATGTGACCATCAATATTGAAATGGTTGCAGTGGTTTTTTGGATCCTTGCACTGATATGAAATGGTTTTCATATTCTTTTCTTTTCATTTCCACTTATTATTTACCTCCTTGGAAGAATGTTGGTGGTATTTATGTTTAGAACCACTTGTGTATCCTTTATTATGGTCAATCTTCTCCAGGTATTGTGTTTTTCTATAGACCTCATCAACAGTTCTAAGTTTGAAGAGAGTCATTTTATTTCATAAATGATGATGTAGAAACCCCTTTGGATATTTTAGTAGTACATATGGTTTTTTGGGAGAGATACCCAACATGATTTCCATCTTATTGAATTCAGTGATGCACTCTTTCACACTCTACCCTTTCCTTTGCCTGAAGTGATGGAAATGGATCCATTGGTCCTATACATAACCAATAGGGTAGAACTGGGAATTGATAAGGGTTTTAAAATCCTCCCACTTATTTATTGGGGATAACCCTCCCACCTAAGTGTCTCCATGTGGCTTTCCCACTAGGTTAGTGCATGGCCCTCTAGTTTTAGTTGGGAAAATGAAATTTTCCGTTCTTCATCTATACTATGGACACATAAATACACTTCTAAATGTTGAAAATAATTATTCAACTTAATAAGATCAATATCACCTTGGTATGGTTTGATTTCCACATTCTCTTCCATTTTAATTAGAGTTTGTGAAGGAGTGATGTAACTAGAACCTGGTTTCTCTTTCTCTGGCTCTTTTCTTGACTTATTTTCCATGTCTTCATTATCTCTCAATTTCTCGTTAGATCCAACTTTCGATTTAAAGCCACAAACATTCCCAAAAGGTATGAACTTTTTTTATAAAGCTACCATGAGGAGGAACATGTTTCAAGAGATATCAACAACTTGCTCTTATATCCTCAAAAATATCTCTTCCATTGCATCTTGAGGATTTTTATGAATAGAATCATCCACCATGGATAAGGTTTTTTAACTTCCCTCTTAAGATAATTATTGGATCCTGCAACTTTCCACAAATACCCCAAAGAAACCTATCTATGATACCAATATGATATGTAAACTACCATGGATATTCCATTGGAATAGTTTGTCACAACATATCTTGTAATATTCTAAAATATTATATTATGTAATTTATTTCCTTAGATGCTATATTAATTATTACTATCTTAGTGATCGAATTTATGAAAATGAAATAAGAGGTAAATGTTCAAACATCAAGTCATGATGGTTCATCACACTACTCCCAGAATTATTTAGTCGGGTGGTCAACCAACAAAGAAATTGACTATGAGTTGGATGCATGGAAGGTCACGTTGAGAATTCTTTTCGAGCCGAATATAAAACACAAATTTGATGGAGTCAACTCTAACAACTGACAATTATATGTGGACACGATCATCTTGATTTCATGGAAGGTGGTTATATTTTCAAGTTATAAATAGTGGACCCCATGGTTCATTATTATCATGGAAATATCATTGTTGTAAACAAGATGTCCAATATGCATTTTGATGTTTTGATCACACACTATGATTAAGTGTTGTAATGTTGTCTTTAGAGACCACCATTTTTTTCTTTAAAATTTTATTCCATCTTCGATTATCTACAGTACTATTTGTCTGTTTCGTATTAGGTTCCACCCTATTCCCCAACATGGTTTCATAGCCGATGGTTTGAAACCCTTTTTGTTATCCACAAACCTTGTCGAGTCAGATTTGTTGTGTGATTGACTCTATGCTGGTGGTTTTTTTATTAAAACTTTTTGAAATAGAATAAGTTATATCTAGATATCGAAGATGGATTTGAATATTGATACTATAATTCTAAACACATAAAAATATCTAGTATGGGAAATAAACATGGAAACAATACTAAAGAGTAAAGGACTGTGGCAATATAGGGAGACTACAATTTTGTATCCAACAGATAATCAAGAAAAGTTCATTGTTGATGGAAATAAAGATGAGGTTTTGGGGGTCATCACAACCCATATCCCGTAGAAGATTCATTTTCACATAAGTGGAATCAAATTCCCTCATCAATTTTGGAAGAATAGGAAGTCATTGTTCGACAAAGTTGATGAAATCCACATCATGTAGTTGGAGAAAGATTTGATCTCTCTTAATCCTCATTCGTTTGACAGAATAGAGGAATATCTATCACATGTGAAGGAACTCTAGTTGAAATTAGGAGAATGTGAAAATAATTATCAGAATAAAAACATACAACTCATTGATCTGGTCCCTATGAATTTGGGAACACAAATCGATGTGTTCATTTTGACTTTCCACACTAACTGGAAGCCACACAAGGAAGATGGTAAGGACTACAACTTTGAATATTTATGTGATCTTTTGATTACTAATCAGCATAGACTGCTTGAATAAGGTAATCTTGGTGGCAAACATCAATCCCACTTTCTTAAGGGAAAGAGAAAGTCGAATCATAGGTAAAGAGGATGGTTTGATACCCCTACAAAGAGACATGTATTCCATGACCAAAAACCTAAAGGGAAAACAAATTCACCTCGTCAAATTCAAAAGAATACATGTCAGTATTGTTGAAAGAATAGACATGTAGAGAAGCTATGCTATAAGAAGATAGATTATTTAGAGTAGAAGGTTGAATGCCTTGAAGGAGACATGTTTGATGTTCGTCAACCCCTTGATAATTTACCTTCCAAGTTGGAATATCTCAAGCCTCGATGTATCATTCCACGTTGAACGAATGGGTAGTCAACTTTGGGTGCACTCATCATATGGATAAGGATGCTTTCTTGTTCACATCCTTGAATGAATCCGAGGAGATGAAGATTTATGTTGTCGATTATTTTTCTCTCGATATTTCTCATCAGGGTGATGTTTCCTATCAACATGGGAGAATTTTCAAAATCTATCATGTGCCAAATATCAATGCCAATGTGTTTTATGTTTCTCAGTTGACATAGACAAGTAATATTATATAATTTTTTCCAGATCATTTTTTTGTTGAATATTTGAAGAAAGGTCAATCGATTGTCGCCAAAGGGTTTCTTGACTTCAAGGATAGTCTGTATAAATTAAATGAAACTACTTGAACTAACATCAAACTAACTACTCTTGTTTTTCACACTAATGAACGAATTTGAACTTAGCATGAAAAGATTGAACACCTGGATTTTTGAATTATGTAGTTGATGGAAACTCAAAACATAGTTGTTGGTCTACCTAAAGTGTTTCCCCTTAAAGAAGTATGTAAAGGTTGTGTTCTTTGCAAGAACCATCAAGCACCCTTTGACTCTGTAAAATCATGGTGAGCATAGAACCTAGGCTATAGTTGGTTCCCAATGATGTTTTCTACATCAATCTACCTTCATTGGCAGGTACATGGTATATCTTAACTTTGAATGATGATCTCTCTCATTTCACTTGGGTTTACTTTATGAAGAATAAGAATCTTGTCTTTGAAAGGTTCAAATAATTTTGAGCCTTTGTTGAAAAGTAATGTGGTTGATCCATCAAGTTATTGAGATTAGACAATGGTGGTGAGTATGTACATTGAACTTTTGAAGAATACCTAGTTTTCTCTAGTATTGATCATCAACAGTTGGTTCCTCACACACCTTAGTAGAATGGAATCATAGAACACAATAATTAGATGTTAGTTGAAATGGCTAGATGTCTTTTGCAGTCCAAATATCTTCCTCCTTGATTTTGGGTTAAACCAATATATTGTGCAAACTATATTCTTAATCGTATCTCAACTTGAGTTGTTCCTTTAGTTACTCTAGTCGAATGATGGTTTGGAAAGAACACTTCACTAAACCACCTTCACATATTTGGATGTGTTTCCTGGGCTCATATCACTGATGATTGAAAACATAATTTAGATGCAAAGAGTCATGATTGCATAGTGATGGGATAATTTAAAGTGTCTAAGGCCTATCGACTATTTGATCTTGTCAAATGACAAATCATTATCAGATGAAATGTATGGTTTGATGAGAAGTCTTTTGGAATCAAGTTGTTTCATGAATCCTTTGGATTGCCACAGGATGATCCCTTTGATGTTGTTTTCAACTCAAGTTATCCTCTTCAATTTTGTATTCCATTGAATGGATAGTCGAACTATTTTCATGTTTCGACTAGACTATTGACCTAAGAGTTGATTAATCTGTCAATTTTTGTTTCAACTAGCCCACCATCTTCATCAACTGAAATTGTTTCAGCTTCTGATTGAATTTATGTAGTGAAAAATATTTCACCCCTTTCTTGTCTACCCAAATGGGCTTATTAGACAATTGAAACTATTGGACCTGAAGTTGGTAATATTTCCTTCAGAAGACAAACTCAAACTCAAAAGAAACATGTCAGAATTGCATTGATGATTTTTGTACTTGAAACTCCTGATCCTTTTTCCTACTCAGATTCTCAAGCATGACCTGAATGGGAATATGCTATGAAGAAAGATTTGTCAAAGAATCACACTTGGGACTTAGTTCCCCGCCCGAAAGGAAAAAATGTTGTGAAGTGTCGATTGGTATACATGATCAAATTTACCTCTGAAGGTGTTGTTGACTGACATAAATCACACCTTCTTACGAAATTATTTTCTCAACAAGAAGGTATTGATTATTTTTGGCACAGGACAATTTTGGGGAGAATCAATGAAGTTCTGAAGGAATTGAAGCAGCGCCAAAAAATGAGGGAGCGTGTTGAAAATAGAGGAAAAGAAGCACCAGAAACAGAGGAAAACCTGTGCCGAGAAAATCAGTTGCAAAGTGGACAAACTATTGTGGAGAAGTTGGAAAGTTGACAAGCGTCGACTTGGAGCAACGGTTGGATTGAGGACCATCTGAGATTAATTCAAAGAGAAATTAGACATACCTAATCCTCTAGGGTTAAGGTTTTTGTAAGGGCTTTGTCCCAATTTTTATATAAGTAGAACGTATTAGGACTGAAAAGGTTGTTGCTAGAAATTTAGTGAGTTAGTCGCTTTAGACAGTCTGATAGTAGAGTGGTGAGAAGTTCTCAGAGTTGTGAGAACTATTTCAATCTGTGGAGATCAAATGTAATGGTGGAAGGATTGTATAGTGCACAACACTAGATATTACCTATTTGTGTGTGAGTGAATATGGGAAGCAAAAAGAATCACTGATGAGGCAGAAAAAGTAGCGTAATTAGCAATAACGTTCAGAAATTGCGCGTTGGATTGGTACATGAACCTAGTAGTAAACAATACACAGGGTACGCTAGGAACACTAGAAGAGATCAAGCAAGAATTGATCACTAAGTTTCAAAGGACGAAATCAGAGGATCAAGTTATGAATGAGATGATTGAGGTTAGATAAAAAATAGGAGAATTTGTATGGGACATTGATCAGAAGTTCAAGACATTGAAAGGTAAACTAAATTATCCCATTTCTAACATGCAAAACATACAATTATTTTTAAATTATTTGTTACCACATTTAAATATTGTTGGTATAGGGGCAGACCCAGGGTTCATCTCCAGGAGTGCACCGACAAGCCCTAACTACTGGCCCTTTCGACAACACTTGCGAGGCAGATGCAGTATCACCGAAGTAGCTATCGGGGGGTTGCATGATAGAGATGTATACAACCAAAGGGAGTACCAAGTGGATCTAATACAAAAGAAATAAAACAAGTATATATCACTTAGCAGTTCAGATCTACTCCGCACAACTATCTATCAGATCTAACACAGTAATGCAAATAGCAATATATCAAATGACAAAGAATAGAGCATCAATCATACACACAACACAAGATATACGTGGTTCACCCTCTCTCTAGGGATACATCCATAGAACTTTGCTTTATAATATATTAAGATGAAGCATGTAGTTCTTGTTTGTGCTCTTAGCTAGCAGACTTCTTTCTTATCCTTTCTTTCCCCCCCCCCCCACCTACGCACCCATTTGTAGGGTTGACCTTCATACCCAGCTGAAGATCTTACAATACTAGAAGGCTCTACACCCAACACTTCTCTCTCACACAAAAATAATCGCTCATGCCAATAACAAAACTAGAACCAACAATACCAACAACAACAATAACAACCCATCCCAGGTCCTTTAGACCTCTATTTATACATTAGAATAGCTCACCAACAGCCTTAGGCTGAGACCTAAGTGTCAAAAACCCTAGATACAAAAACCCTAGGTGTCTAGAACCCTAGGTCAACTTGACCTGCATTTTTAGGGCTTCGCCAACTTGTCTTTCCTTCCTTCTCGCGTGGTGTTCCAAAGCATCCAACGGTATATTTTTCCGCTTGTTGAGTTGTCCATAATCCATCTTCCTTTCTGATATGTCATCCTCGATCTCCTCATCCAATGTCTTGATTTATATTACTTCTCTCCATCCTTTCTACTCTTTTGCTCACTTCGACCCAGTAACAGTCATTGTGTCTTCCATGAAATTCACATTTTGCCTTTTCTTCCTTGATCTTCATTTACTTCCATAACCAAGGGACAAAAGGCCTCCAACACTCACCTGTGACTCATCCCGAGGTACTTCATATCTCAACTTCCTATTTTAATTCGACTTCAAACTTCGCAGGGCAACCTTTGCTTCTAGCTCTAGTCCTCCCTTCCTTCCTTGTGCAAACTACCTTTTCTGTGTCTGGTACCCAGTTTCAACTGCACCTAGTACCTAGAAATTTTTCCTCATGCTTTTACTAAAAGCTATGAGGCAGCTGGTTCTCATAATACAATTTCAACTGGCTCCCGTTCACAAAACCTTCCTTCCATTATCCATTCAAAGTATTCAACTACGCAACTCCTCCTTCTGTAACATATGCAACCATATGTCCCAAGCCAATGCGTTCTAAACTTCCCAGGATGCTTCATGAACTTACTTTCATATACTAGTACCATATCACCTTTCTTAAATACCTTCTTCTCGATGTGTCTGTCGTGGTAGGCCTTCTCTCTTTCCGTATGAACCTGCTGGTGAAATCCTGCAATGAATCAGTCTTCTTCCAGTTCGACCAACTGCACAAGCATCTATCAAACAATGCCAATTTCATCCATATCTGTAAAGGAAACAATTATTAATCTAGGTACCAAATATTCCATTGGGACAATAGCTTCGAGACCATACACCAAATTGAAGGGGGTATGCATGGTCAGTTTCTTGCAAGTGGTTTGATAGGCCCATAATACTGCTGGTATTCTTAAATCCCATTCATCCCTGTTCACACTGCAAATATTCATTAGAGTTGTTTCCAAGATATTGTTGAATGCTTCAACTGTCCCATTCGCTTGTGGGTGGTAAGGTGTGCTCTTCTGATGGTGGATTGCAATCTCCTCAGTCAAGGCTTCAATTGTTTTATTGATGAAATGTGTGCCTTTATCGCTCATAAGGATCTTCGGGAATCCAACCCTGGTTATGATGTCATCAAATATAAAGCACACAATTTTAGTGGCACTACAGTCCTTAACTTATCTTGCTTTAGCCCATCTGGTCAAGTACTTTGTCGCAGTGATTATGTACCTTGCTCTTGTACGCTTCCCTGGTGTGTTAATAGTTCCCACGAAGTCAATGGCCCATTTCTCAAATTCTTGTAGTGTGATTTGTGGTTCTAATGACATTTCATCTCTTCTGGATGGTTTTCCAACTCTTTGGCATACATCGCAGGCCTTGTAATAGTCCTTAGCATCTCTATGTAAGGTAGACCACCAAAGGCTAGATCGAAGAACCTTGTGTGCAGTTGCCTTCCCTGTGTAGTGTCCTCTTGCAATGCCTTCATGAGATTCATCGAGGATCAACGGTCACTTTGCTTCCATAACACACCTCCTCAGTATCTCATCAGGTCCCATCTTATATAGTTGTCCAGCTATAAGTGAAAAGTATGTAGCATGCACTACTAGTTGTTTCTTCTGGGTGATTGTATATTCACTAGGTGCCATTCATGTTGACAGGAACTGGACTATTTCTGCAAAGTGGTCATCAATCTTTCTAATGGCTAGCAACTATGCATCGGATAGTGTATCCTCCAAACTAGTAGGCTCTTCTCCATGTTCCAACCATGACAAGTCGTTAGGACCTTTTTTCATTCTTCCTGGATTAACCACGATCTCAAAATCATATTCCTAAAATAGCAGAAGCCATCGTCATATTCTCCCCCCCCCCCAACACTGGCTTGTTGACTAGGTATTTCATCGCAGAGTGATCAATAAACATTCTAAAGTGTCCTCCCTGCAAGTAGTGGTGGAACTTCTGCAGTGCATACACCATGGCTACAGGGGCAAACCCAGGGTTCATCTCCAATAGCGCACCAACAAGCCCTAACTACTAGCCCTTTTGGGAACACCTCCAAGGTAGATGCAGTCTCACCTAAAGTAGCTATGGGGTGGCTGCAGGATAGAGATGTCTACAACCAAAGGGAATACCAGGTGGATCTAATACAAGAGAAATAGAAAAAGTATATATCACTTACCAGTTCATATATACTCCTCACAACTATCTATCATATCTAACACAATAATGCAAATAAAAGTATATCAAGTGACAAAGAACAAATTATCAATGATACACACAACACAAGATATGTGTGGTTCACCCTATCTCTAGGGCTACATCCACAAAACTGTGCTTTATAATATATTAAGATGAAGCATATAGTTCTTGTCTGTGCTCTTAGCTAGCAGATCTTCTTTCTTCTCCTTTCTTTCTCTCCCCCCGTACACACCCAGCTATAGGGTTGACCTTCACACCCAGCTGAAGATCTTACAATACCAAAAGGCTCTACACTCAACACTTCTCTCTCACACGACAATAATTTATCATGCCAATAACAAAACTAGAACCAACAATACTAGCAACAACAACAACAACCCATCCCAGGTCCTTTAGACCTCTATTTATACATTACAATATCTCATCGACACCCTTAGGCCGAGACCTAAGTGTCAAAACCCTAGATACAAAAACCCTAGGTGTCTAAAACCCTAGTTCAACTTGACCCACGTTTTTAGGGCTTCACCAACCTGTCTTTCCTTCTCACGCGGTGTTCCAAAAAATCCAATGGTAGATTTTTCCTCTTGCTGAGTTGTCCATAATCCATCTTCCTTTCTGATCTCTCATCCTCGATCTCCTCGTCCAACGTCTTTATTTCTATTACTTCGCTCCATCCTTTCTTCTCTTTTGCTTACTTCGACCTAGTAATAGTCACTGTGTCTTCCATGCAGTTCGCATTTTGCCTTTTATTCCTTGATCTTTGCTTGCTTCCATAACCAAGGGCTAAAAAATATCCATTGAGACAACAAAAAATTCAAACCCAGGAAGAGGCACTGCAAGCAGTGATGCAATTAAAAGAGAAACCAATGCAAACTAAGGAAGGAGTGCCTGTTGGAGAAATAATGCAAATTATAGCGCAAGGGAGTGCCAATTTTATCATCACCCCTGAGATGTAATTTGTCGACGAGGAGGAAGAACAGAGGCCCCTGAAGTAAATAGAGACATTGGACTTGGAGTTGACAAAGATCCTGAAAAAGGCGTTGTATAAATTACACATTAGCATCACATAGGAAATTCAGTCTAGGGAAAGGTTTGATACAATGAATTTATAGATAACGCAGGAGGAAAATACCACACCGAAGGAAGAAAATAGTCAAAAATGGCAGGCGAATAATATAGTGCAATAGATATTAGAAGAGATGGAGAAAAATATTAGCACAATATTCCAAACCATCCTAAACAACGCAGAGCTAGAGGGAGTATCTATGGAAGAGAAGATGAGGAAAATAGCACAGGCCTTGAAGCAGCACAAGGACCAGATAAAGGAGCTAGAGGAGCATGTAGTACCCACTACTCCTCCAAAAGTAAGAGAACAGTGAGAACAAGATGCAACAAAAGCTACAAAAAGTTTAGTGTAGACCATACATAGGATGATAAAACTATTGGAAAAAAGTGCTTAGTTGTGGACACAAATCTTAGAAGATGTAAGCTTGCAAGACCTGCAAGAAAAAAAAGAGAAGGTGCATGCGGTAATGAAAGAATTGAAACAACGACAGAAGACAATGTCACTACGAGAAAAGATTAAGACTGTGGTAGAAATGAAGAGCCTACAAGCAGAGGAGAAAAAAGTGTTAGCTGAGAAAATTGCATGAAAAGATCATTTGGAGCCCTTGCAAGAAAAGGCTGAACAACTAGTCATGGAGATCGATGCAGCAAAGACAAGGGTGGAGCAAATAGGCTTGGAGGGAGGAGATATATTGAAGCCTCTAGTCACCACGTAGATGGTAGAATCCATGACGGAGAAGAGAAACCAAGATAGGGAGCAATGCCACCATATAACGGAGATATCTGGAGCACGGGCACAGGAAGTAAAAGATGTAGGAGTACGTGAGTGACTCGGGATGAGTCATGATGTCATTGTTTGGGGTCTATTGGCACAAGCCAATTTTAGGGAGAATCAATGAAGTTTTGAAGGAATCGAAGCAACACCAGAAAATAAGGGAGCACGCTGGAAATAGAGGAAAAGAAGCACCAGAAACAAAGGAAATCTTGTGCCAAGAAAAGTAGTTACAAAGTGGACAAACTGCTATAGAGTAGTTGGAAAGTAGACAAGCGCTGACTTGGAGAAATGGTTGGATCAAGGACCAGCCTAGATTAAGTCTTTGTCCCATTTTTTGTAAGGTCTTTGTCCCATTTTTTGTATAAGTAGAATGTATTAGGACTGAAGAGGTTTTTTGCTAGAAAGTTAGTGAGTTAGACATTTTAGATACTCTGATAGTAGAGTAGTGAGAAGTTCTTAGAGTTGTGAGAACTATATCGATCTGTGGAAACCGAATGGAATGGATGAAGGATTGTATAGTGCGCAACACTAGATATTGCATGAAGATGAATAAAGAGCCCAAGCACCAAATCTTTGTGGACGTAGCCCCCCTTGGGGGGTGTTGAACCATGGTATATCTATGTCATGTGCATGAATGGTTGCATTTCTTACTGTTATAGTTGTGTTATCAAGATTTATGATGAAAATATTAGTTGTTAAAGGTTATATTACTATGCACTAGGGGAAAACTCATAGAATCTACAGAAAAACAATAAGTAAATAAATGTCGTAGCTAGTGTTTAGATTTGAATCTTATGTTACAATAGATGAATATATACCATGGAATACATGTGGTTATAATGATTAATGAAGTCTATTGGTCATATATTGTGTTACTAGAAAGAGTTAGAGTTAGCATAGTAGATGGGCAGTCAAGGGTTATAGTGGATCTAATTCCTCTGAGAGAGAAACACATCCCATCCCATGGTTGTAGACATCTGAGTCTTGCGGCCACTCATTGAAGCCATATCAGGTGAGACTACGCAGTACATTTTGTGCGATGTGTTTCCTTCTGATATCCAGAAGGGTCGATGGTCGAAGGGTTGTTGGTAATCCTGTAGTTAGAACCTGGGTCATCCCATAAAAAAACCAACAAGTACATTGATATATTTTCCATTTTTTCAAATATAAACTCTGTTCAATTAATTATTTCCCTTGATGCTCATTTTGGATGTAAAATCCATCATATGGATGTGAAGAGTGATTCTCTTCATGCAGACCTATATGAATAAATTTTCATGGAACAACCACCTATTTTTGTGACAGATTCTAACATGGTTTATCAACTCAATAAGTTGCTTTATGGTTTGAAGAATCCTCCCCCGATATGCTAAGATCGATAATTGTTTCTTCGATTCAATTTCAAAAGTTGTAATTTTATCACAGCTTGTATGCACTCCATACTATTGGAGTCACCTTGATTGTTGATTTATATGTTGATGACATTGTCATTACTAGAAACAACATTGATCTCATTCTTAGATTGAAGAAAAAACTTGCTGACTCCTTTGACATGACATATTTTGGTACTCTGCATTATTTGTTGGGTCTTCAAGTATTACCACTATGTGATGGATTTTTTATTTCTCAATCTAAATATATAATGGATCTTTTGACACATTTTAAGATGGCCAATTGTAAGCCCTATGATACTTCTTTTCAATCTGGAGTCTATCTCACCAAAACTTATCAAACTCTCAAATTCGATGCTACACTCTATTGACAACTAGTCAACAGTCTTATTTATATTACTAATATTCGAACTAACATTTCCTTTATTGTTAGTGTGGTTTATCAATTTATGTAGGACCCTAGACAAAGAGACTATAAGGAAGTGAAAAACAATGTCCACTGTCTCAAGGGAACCACTCATTTTGGTATCAAGTATTGTTGAATTTCATATTTGTTGGTTGGCTTAATCGAATCCAATTAGCCTGGCGACAATGATGATCAAAAGTCCACTTCTAGCTATGTGTTTCATATCAGCACTGGACCAATATTGGTATGGTATTGCAAGAAAAAAAAGGTAGTCTTCCTATCGACTACCGAAGAAAAATAGCACGGAGTCATCCAAGCAAGTACAGAAGAAGTATGGATCCGCAAAATTATGGGGGAACTTGAATTTCTTGTTCATGACTTAACTACAATCTATTGTCACAATTAGAGTTCCATACATGTTTTTTAAAACCATGTTTCCCACAGTAAGATGAAGGATGTTGAGCTCCATTCTTACTATTTGATATAGTTGATTCATGAGAATGTTGTCTCCCTTTAATATTGTAAATAAGATGATCATGTTGTCGATATCTTCATTAAACCTTTAAATGAATCCATATTTATCAATCTTTATACAATGCTTGGGCTTCAGGTAGAATAAATTATGGGGGGGGGTGTCATGACGACGTAATTTCACCTTCTAAATCTCCAAATATGTGTGTTTATGGGGGGGTGTTGGAACATCAAGTCATGATGGTTCATCATACTTCTCCTAGAATTAGTCAGTCAAGTGGTCGACCTACATTTGGAAACAATTGGTCAGACAATTAACTATATATATAAATTGGTCGGTGAAGTAGTCAACACGTTTGTTAGTCAAATAGTTGACCAACATTCAAATATAGTTGGTGGGTGGATAGACCAACCAAGAAATTGACTATGAGTTGGATGTATGGATGGTTAGTTTGAGCATCCTTGTCAATCCGTCTAGATAGCATGGATTTGAAAGAGTGGGCTCTATCAAATGATGGTTATATATGGACAAGATCCTCTTCATTTTGTGAAATTTGGTTAGATATTGAATCTATAAATAGCAGACCCCATGGGTCATTATTATCATGGAAATATCTTTTTTGTATACAAGATGTCCAATATTTATTGTGATTTTTTGATCATAGGGAATTTTTCTTAAGTGTTGTAATGGTGTCTTCAGACACCACCTCCTCCGTCTTCAAAATTTTATTCCCTCTTCGATTATCTGTAGTATTGTTTGTCTATTTTGTATCATGTTCTAGCCTATTCCCCAATAGTAAATGAACACACCATCCGAAAAAATGAACACAAGATGTATCTTGGGAAACTCGATATGGGATAAATCTTATCTATAAGGTGAGGTCTATGCAATGCTCTATTTTCTTTAGTTATGAAAAAGAAAGTACAATAAAGGGGCACACACCATGGAGTTTCCTTTGACACTATGGCCTGCATGAATGCCACAAAATATCCTACCTTCTATATTACTCTCTCAAAATACCACTCCCATATTTTGTGCCCAACTATGGAACAATTAGAATGTTAAATAAAGGAACCCTTTATCCTCCTAGACATCCAGTATTTAACATAGAACGATAGCTATCTAGGGTAATGGTTTTTTCATCCTCAACCCTCAATAAGTGATAAGGTTTTGGAGCTTCTATAATGTTATTGAAATTCCACACATGGCTATCCCCACATATGTGAGCAATGGGGATTTATGTGGCATCCACTTGTACCATGGTGGTCAACAAGTTAGGTCAACTTGTGGGAGACACAATTTATACATACAAGTTATTGTTGAGGTGCTTTTCTCATTGTTTGAAAGGTCTCAATGTGTATAACAATGTCAAGTGTATACATGATACTCTCACATAGTTTTCACCCCAAAAATTTATATTTTATGACTCAAAATGGATCAGGAAGGTTTCAAACGCTAAATTTCCAAACTAGGACCTACCACTAAAATGGGCTTTGCAAGCCAATTCCTCCAATTTTTCTAGCCAAAAAGAACCAATATAGATGAAAAATTATATATTGATCCAATATATATCATTGAGTATTAATTGATATATGAAAGAGTGCTAGTGTACAAAACAAAAATTGAGAGTAGATTAATGATGATATGATCTGTGGGGTTAATCCACAAATTGGCCAAGAATTTGACTCTAATACCAAAAGGAATAAGCATTCACTATTTATTATAGATTTGACAAAAGATATTTGTAATTAAATATAGAGTAATAAATGATTGATATGAATTGATGTGTTACAATGTTCCCCATGATGGTATGCTTATATCCATTGGCTAGTCACTATGTGAAGGGGTGTGTGACCATTGAATTTTCATTAAATTTACTATTATTGTTGTTGTTGTTGTTGTTTTTGTTGTTGTTGTTGTTGTTATTGTTATTGTTATGACTATTATTATTCCAAGGTATGAATACCAAAATGAAGAAACGCAAATATCAAATCTCATAGCTCTAAGTTGTAGTCTACATATTCAAACTAAAAAAATCACAACAACAAAAAATTCCTAAATAATGTTATTCCCATAATCATCCTCCAACCTCCAACAAAGAGTAATTAGGATCCATAAATAGACTTAGAGTGAAATTATGGTTCTAGATAGAAGCACTTAGGTCATTTCCTAAGCAATTGGTAAGTTAACATTAGTGTCAGGGTCCTACCCTAAACCACTTAAGTAGATAGATAGGTTGATTATATGTATAGAGGACATATCTATTAAATAAGGACAATGTACTAGATACAGTTTAAAATAAATAATTGTAAGAAGGTTTACTAGAAGGTCACCTACTAAAAAGTTCATTCACTAGAAAGTTCCTAGGATATTAGATATAAACTATATAATGAAGTAAAAACAAGGTAATGAGATGTCTCATGAAGCTTATTGCAATTAGAGGTTTTGTCATATGGAGGTTGCCCCCTTGAAAAGGAAAGCGGGCATTGATTTCATCATTAAAGCTATTGCTATTTGGGGTATTTTGGTTCTTCTACAATTGTCTATTGTTGTAATAACCTGTCATTTTTTCTATAAGTCTTTCTATATTATGTTATTTATGCTTTGGATATTTTATTTTTCTAATAAAGAACACCACAAGTGGTATCAAAGCACTTCCCTGAGATAATATTTTTAGATAATGTTTTAAGGCTAGATATATATTTTGGTGCCTATAAATAATATAGTGATTTGTTTTTCAGTGGGTAAATATTTAGTCAAGAAAGATTACACGTAGGAAATACTAGTGATTTCTCCTAGTTGGACACCCTTGTAACCATTGTTGGTAATCCTTCAAGTTGTACTTCATCAAAATACACATATATACATAATTTCACTTCCATATATTAGAGCAATTGAATCCTTGATCGTGACATAATTGTTCATACTTTGAAGAGAGAACAAACTTAACATGGATAAAGGAAATAGAGAGAGGTTGGAATACTTAAGGGACAACAATGCCTAGCTTCAAGAAGAGAACAATCACTTGAAAAAATATGTCCAAATGTTCAAAAATATGATGAAAGAGATGGAGAATATCCTTGAGACCTATGACAAACTATTTCCATTGATAAAGAAATTGTTTGAAGAGTTCCAAGACTCCCTCACTATGTTCATGAAAAATTGGGACAAGCATAGATTTATTCTTGTACACTTGGTAGAGAACATAATTTAGTTAGATAGTTAGAGAGAATATAGGCTCACACAAATGATGGCTCAACTACAAAAAAAGTTGGCAATGAAAAAATAAGCATTGGAAAATCTCAAAGAAGCTATCCAAGAGAACCAAGAAACAAGGACACTTTCCTTTGCCACCACAGAGGCCAACACCATAATAGAAACAAATATGGTAAGGTCATATTCCATAAAAATTTCTCAATAGAACTTGTGTGATTTTGAAAACCATACCAGAGGTATTGGTTTCAAGCTATTAATGTAGATGGGATACTATGGACAAGGGTTGGGAAATAGAAGACAATTCATCCTAAACCCCATTGTAGTTGCACCCAGGTTCAAGAATGAATACCTAGGTTTTCATGGTAGAGGGGAAAATCCCATGACCATGAAGAAAACGGTTTTGAAGATAAAATACATGATAGGATTGGCCTACTCATCAAAATAAAGAGCATGAATAAATGAAGGTGGAAACACACTACTACCTCATCCTTCTTATGGAAGATTGAAGAAGGGTAGTTATGAGAAGAGCTCAAAGACTCAACCTAATTTATAACTTAGAAGAAGTGGTGAACCAATCATATAGTGAAATAAGGAGGATAATATCAAGAGGTTTGCATCAAACAAGACATTCCTTGTTTGTCATTGTTGTAGGAGAAAAGGTCATATCATTGAGAATGATTGGTACTCAAAGGTATGCTTATGGGAAGAAAGGACATCAAGTAGAATATTGTTGGGAGAAGCAAACCACATTCAAAAATACATATTTCTTTCATAGAAGGAATGTAAATAAATATTTTCCAATCCAACAATGAACTCAAAGGAACATGGTCTGTAGGATCATGTCAGGAATTCCCTATAGCAACGCTAAGAACTTTTTACACCATTGTAGGTTGAGTGGACATTAGGAAGTGAAGTTTTGGCAACTTCATCAAAATATTCACCCAAAAAACCACATAGAAAAGAGAAGAGTGTGTGGAGTGAAGAGTAAAGAGGATCAAGAGTTCCTTGCATCTGCAACCCACTCATATACAACATGAAGTTTCCATAAACATGGTTGGCCCAAAAGAAAATTACAAACTTCGAGAGCAAAAACATCACACAATACCTCATCTTTGAAGGGCTTGATGCCATATGAAAGGCACCATTATTGTTTGACGTGGATGTTGATTCCTTGGTGGAGCCACCCAATGGTGTAGGGTTGTGGGTGCGGAATTTTTGGTAGGGAGAGACGCTTGAAAACCTTTGCTAAGATGAGGTTCTTATGTCTACCGCTATCAACGATGAAGTGCAGTGAGGTACCCTTCACCCACATCTGTGAATGAAAAAGGTGTTCACCTTCCTCTGGATCCTCTGGTTCACCGGGATGGAGCTTGGTGGTAGAAACGATAGCATTGGGTTCTGCGTCTATGATTCGTCTCCCCCTTTCTGGTTTTGATTCAGAGTCAGAAACCACATCTAATTCAAAGGCTTTCACCTCAGCCACCAGTGACTTCTTTGACCAACAATCAACAATGTTATGCTAGGGGCTCTTATGGAAGTCTCACCACTTCCCGGTATCTTTCTTTGTCTTTTCGGTGCCCTTTGTTTCTTGCGGCCTAGACTAGTTGTCCTGACACTGTCTGTATTTTCTCTATCCTTTGTTCTGTGGGTTGGGGCTGCTCTTTCTTGGATTTTGCTGTGAGGGGTTCCCAGGCCCAAATTGCCTCATCTTTTGTTTGATCTTCTGCTCGATTTTGATGGCATATCAGTAGGCCGCACCCAAGGATGAGATGTACAAAAAATCCATTTAAGCCTGGATGTATCTATGTAGAATGTCGCTATACTTGAGCACCATATGTCACTCATAATATTTTATACCCATCTTGGTGCCCAAGGTATGGAAGATATTTGTGAACTCGATCACCACTTGGTCTCTTTCCTGCCGCAGTGTGATCCATTTTGTTTACAGGTTTCCATAACTTCCAACAAGGTAGTATTGTTCCTTAATAACATCCTTGAAGGACTCCTAGGTGACTGCTACTATAAATAATGAGGGTTCCTCTATTTCCTTTTGCTCACAGAAAGTTTCCTACCAATCTTTGACATGGGGGACAACTTTGAGGAGCACAAAAGTAATATTTTCTCTATTTGAGAAGTTATGGATAGAGAAATACCCTTCTAGCAGATTCAACCATTTTTCTACCATATATGTGTCTATATAACCTTCAAATATATAAATATATAAGTTTATTTGTACCTTGAAGGGGGCGGAACCCCCGTTTGAGGAAGATGTGGCATTTGTTGGTAGTCGCCAAAGGATTTGCGCAAAAATGTCCATCATCTCATTCCTCTGTTGCATGAGGGATTCCTTGAGAAAAATTTTGAAGGGATCTCTTGTCCCTTCGTCTTTATTTTCTTCTTCCATGAGAGGTCATTTGGGCCTGCGAGAGCTTTTTTCCTCAAGAGATACAAGCCCAAGACCCAATTCTTTGTAACTTGACCTCATTGGGGACATGCATTAAGAACAACAAGAGTAGACCATTTTGATACCATTGATCTAGAATATATTTGCAGAACGAAATGATTACAGATTATTATCAAAAGATTCTTAACAAAGAATAACATATATATAGTAAAATTGGTTTCTATTCAATAAGGAAATAAGCTAAAACTGTAAAATGCAGTGGAAACAAGCTTTCTAGAATGGTGGTGGCTTATCTCTAAGAAGAGATGTGACGCTTGCACTCATTCACAAGAAGATTATTAGAATGGGGATCTGAAGGCCTTTTTACAATAAACATGAATTTCAAAAACCATATACATCCAGAAAACCTAACCCTAGGAGATGAAGTGCCAAAAGTCATGTGGGCACCCTTTTGGGTAAGTTAGTACATCAACTTCCTGGGGTAGTAAATTTTGCATAAGATCTTTGTTTAGGCGCATGATATCCCGTTGGAAAGATTTATCCGAGGAATACAAAGGTCATTCTAACTACGGCGAGCCCTAAAAAACTTTGTTTAGGGCCTCAAAATGGCCCCGCAAGTCAGGGACCCGAAAACTAGGGAAACAATTGGCAAAATGGAAAATTGCCAAAATGAGCCAGTTGGAATAGGCGGGAGGCCACCGACATACATCTGGATCTTTGAATCATTGAAACCCAATAGAAAAATTCTTTATACCATTCATTTATTATGTCCGAGAGATCAATGACCCTCATTTCTTGGTTGTTGCAATTGCTTAAATAAAATGTTAATTTCGTTCCTCATTACAAACTAGACATAATTATCCAGTTCATTGACCTACTTGCATGGGTGATTTTATCTTTCCAATTCAAAGCCATATTCTCTCTCATTCTCTAGTTCGATTCTACATTTGTTTGAGTTGACTGCTCATTCCCTATGTTGATTGTACATTTTTTTGAGCCAACTGCTCATTCCATAAGTCGATTCTACATTTTCTTGAGTCAATTGTACATTTGCTTGAGCCAACTAGTCATTCCCTAAGTAAATTCTATAGTTTCTTGAGCCAACTACTCATTCTTTAGGTCAAATTCCTTTTACCTTGCTCGATTTACTCCTATACATGACCGATCTCACTCACCTAATCGACTTCTAAATTGCTTGCTCGATTATGTTGTTAGTTTGACTTGTATTTGCATCACTTTGGTTGATAGTGGGAAAAGAAGGGTAAAAGCATAAGCCCATGAAGCAAGGTGGAATTCACAATTCAATGGAATGAAATTTTGGTGAGCGATTTCACTCAAGGTTTGACTATGGGTTCTATTTTTTTGAGGCATTTTCCATCATAGTGAGGAATGTTGGGGGTTGTTTCTTCCCTAACATAGGTCTAGTGTAGCTCCAACAAGAATTCACTTCTCCCAATGGTGGATGTCCCTACTTTGAATTGATTGGCTTCATATTTGGCACCACAATACCGATTGAGGGACTCCTTAATGCCACGATCATGTATTTCGACTAATCTCTCATCGCATTCATGAACTTGGTGTTAAAATTTTCCATTACACCAAAACCTATAGGTATTAGTAATATCCAAACCAACAACATCACCTTGAGTGGTTGGTTAGTCCCATGTTCCCAAGGTGGTTGTTATTCCATGAGATTTATTCCTATAGGTGCGTCAATTAGCTCAACACCACCCCCTGTTGGCGCAAGTTTGATCAGACTAGGGTCCTTCTTAGGTTACCAACAAAAGGTACTGAGTAGTCTATACCGTTGAAATTTTCATCTCCTTCGAAGAGAAGAGGTCTCGACTGAAGCATTGCTGAGACAAATAGATAGGGAAGGGTAAGGAAGAGACTTAGGAGTATTCATAGAACCTTCATGACTCATCCTAATATTGCACAAGACATCTAATTATTGAACAGTTCTAAATCTTATGTGTGCAAGAATCGAGCCTAATTATGTTTTAGAAAATAAATTAAACACAGAACCATCATGAAGAACTTATAAAACATAAAGAAATACTGTAATGCATGAGTAAAAAACAAGAAGACGTAGCACATTTTGAAAATTTAGATCCTTCTTTATATTATCTTCAGAATCTTCCTTCATTTATAATCTCAGAACCATACTATAGTGATCTTATTATAGAATCTTGGATTTGGACTCATGTCATAGAGCTCTAACTCTCAAAAGGGTACAGACTACATTACAGACTCAAACCATTTCTTGATTCAACTGACCACAACCTCACCAAGAGGGAAAGATTGGATTGAACTTAATCACAATTCAGCTGAACCAATAACTAACCCTTTTACAATCATGTTCATCCCTATATATAAGCTAGGTTGTCTCTTTTGTCTCGGCTTGCATGCTTTCGTGTTCTGTTGCAACTATTGTTTCTTAGCTGGCGTTGCACTTTCTTTCGCAACTGAATTATGTTGCTCTTTCTTGCTCTGTTGTCTAGATTCTTCTGAAGCTTGTGCAACTCGTTCTCAGTCAAAACTTTCTCAATTTATTATCCCAAAAAAGAAGGGCCCAACAGGCTCCGACCACAAACCTTCACTCGCCCTCAAGTCAAGTGGTTGGTTCTTTCACAAATTCTTGGAGCACCTGTTGTTTTCTCTTGTCCTCCCTTTCTTCTTCCTTCTGCTCTTTTGTTTGTGCTTTCTCTTCTTTCACCTCTTTAAATGAAGGGCCCAACTCTTGGACCAGCTACAAGGCCCGCTCCCTCACTGTTACACATTATTTTCATCATCCCTATGACCGTTAATGATGTAAACCTATCTTTTGCCTTCAAAGGGGTCAGTGGCCTAAGTTCCTGAAGAAAGAAGGGAGAATAATTTTTCCTGAGAAAATAAATTGCATTCTCCTTTGTAAAAACCCTATTAAAGAGGATGTTCGTAGGTTGCTATATAGGCAGGGTGCAAAAATGCCTGATTTTTGTAGGCTGCACCATAGCTAGGTCGCGAAGTGTTTGCAGGTTGCTATATAAGAAGGGTGCGAAAATGCTCATACGTGGAAAAACGAGCATCTTATCGATGCTTCTAGAAGGAGAAACTTCCATGGTGAGGTGGCATCCGAATGGTTTGGATCTTACTTGCTTTCATGATTTAGTGGGATCATCCTAACCTCCTTACCTTCTGCTCTTCAACTTATAAAAGGAGAGGAGCTCTCATGGAGAAAGTTATCTTTTGGGATTAGCTTGGATTGGATTGAGCTTTGGAGATCGTTAGCTTGGCTAGATGAGCCACTTTGTCAAGATCGATTGTGAATATTATCATATCTATGCTCCAAGAATTCTGAGAGCATAGATCTGATAATATTCACAATCTATCTTGACAAAGTGGATCATTTGGCCAAGCTAACGATCTCCAAAGCTCAATCCAATCCAAGCTAATCCCAAAATCTAACTTTCTCCATGAGAGATCCTCTCCTTTTATCATTTGAAGAGGATAAGGTAAGGCGGTTAGGATGATCCCAGTAAATCATGAAAGTGAGTAATATCCAAACCATTCAGATGCCACCTCACCATGGAAGTTTCTCCTTCTAGAAGCATCGAGAAGATGCTCATTTTTCCACGTATGATCATTTTCGCACCTTGCCTATATAGCAACCTGCGAACACTTTGTGACCTAGCTATGGTGTAGCCTACAAAAATCAGGCATTTTCGCACCCTACCTATATAACAACTTGCAAATATCCTCTTTAATAGGGTTTTTACAAAGGAGAATGCAACTTCTTTTCTCAGGAAAAATTATTCTCCCTTCTTTCTTTAGGAACTTAGGCCACTGACCCCTCTGAATGCAACATATACATTTACATCATTAATATTCATAGGGATGACGAAAATAATGTGTAACTCTCACTCCTTGAAAGTTTCCAACCTTATCCTTCCACTTCCTGGCAAGGAGTGATGCCTCTGCAACAAATTGTTGGGTCACCTCTGTACTACACCCCTTTGACTTGGACACGACCAAAAAACTCCACTCAAAATATGTTGTTGCATCAACTTGATGCATCTGCATGTACACTATTTGAATAATAGGTTGAAAGTTGCGCAACTCTTTCTTTGCTACAGACTATGCCTCAAAGAGGGCATTCAGTTCATTGTCCGCATGTTGAATTTGGTCTAACTTTTGTTGTTGTTCCATCGGGTCCATTGTGGCCGCAACTTTATCATTCAGGACCTAGATTTTGGTACACACATCTTCTAGGACCTGATTGTGTCAAGTGATGATTCCCATCCAATATTTGACTTCTTAGAAGATCTTTGTGCATTCTGGTGTGTACTTGTGTAGTGCTGCTTGGGAATTGTTGCCTTCCAGTACTATCTTTTGCATCTTCTCTTGCAGCTTCTAGGGTTGTTTCTCTGCTTCTTGATGAGTCCGTCGCAACTGTACTTCCATATGCTCAACATGAGTGGTGAGTTGTCTCCATGCTCCTTGGAGCAGCTCAATTTGATTCTATGGCTCGCCTGCATCGTTGGCTTTAGGTAGTTTGGGTGAAACCTTCTAAATCTCCGACCAGGCTTCAACAAACCTTTCCTACACTCTTTCTAGTTTGCGCTCAACCTAGGAAGCACTTCCTCCCTTGTGACCTTGACAAACCTCTCAATCTATTGGATCCTTTTCTCTAATTGATCAGTTGATGCTCTGATCAGTCTGAATAAGTGTGTCGATGGCCACTTTACCAGGTTAGCAGATGAAGGGGTTGCGTCTCTCGGTGCTTGTGTCTACAGTGGAATTCCACTAGTTGTTGAATGCTCCAAGCGGGTCTCTACCTCCTCCTCTGTTGATGGTCCTGGCATGATCCTCAACCTTAGCATTGAGGGAAAAATATTCAAAACCTCTATTCTAGCTATGCATAGTTGCATCAGCTCTAGGCATTGTTGAGGGTTCTGGAGAACCCTCTCCATCTGTTCTTCCGTGGATGTCGCACTCTACCTAGGTGTTGATTTTGGTTCCTTATGAACCTCTGGTATTTCCTACCTTTTTGTTCTATCTGCTTCCTGCGTTGTTCTTTCTTGAGCACCGTCACCCTTGTCCATTGAGGGGATTTGTTGGTTGCTTTGGGCTTGCATCTCTTCCACAGTTTGGGTATCCTTTTCTTGAGAAAAAGGCCCAGTCTAGTGTTCTTGGATTTCTAGGTTCGTATCAGTCGACTGCATGCTTTGCTCTGGTGCTTCAGGGTTTGGACCATAAACTTCTGGTCTTGGCTTAGGCAAATCCTGGGTTATTTCTAGGAGTTTTTGCTCCACTTGTTCTAGCTGATTGAGTTGCATCGGCTTTGGTTTGTGGTTTTGGGTGGATTGGTGGTTTTTGGCGGTGGCGACTGGAGTTGTGGTGAATACAGAGGGTGATTAGTGGTGATTGTGGATGGAAATGTTTCAGGATCAGGGTCGTCTTGAATGTGGATGATGGGAATTTCTCTGATGGTTGCGTGGGTGCAGGGGACGATTGATGCAATAGTTTTGGGGTTCAAAGGTTTATTAGGTGAAACCTCGGTTCTGATCTTCTTCACCGTTGGTTCAGTAATGAAAATGACACTCAGGATCTTGTTGACGTCCTCACCTGACAACATGATGTTAGCTAGCAGCCGATGTAGGACTGACAATGTTATTTTCTTACACTCCAATGGTTGCATCTCATCTTCCTCCTCAGAGTATGATTGTGTCGGAGCTTCTTGCTTCTGTGGCTCTAACCTTGTGCTCGATCCTACCCCTGCTTCTTTGCCTTTCTTCTTTAGCAGGTCAGGCGATAGGATGTAGTTCATCCCCAACTTGCGCAGGTTGCATTTGACTCCTGATTACAACACTACTTCTTTGTCGAAGGCCTCTTCGTCTAGTTAGAACAATAGCATCTTTGAATGGAAGTCTTCCTTGCTAACATTCCTTGGCCATACAAACGTATGATGTCGGTTCATGCTGAAAGAAATATTTCTCGTATTGCAATTGAGGAGTTCTTGCGGAATACGCAGCCTCTGTGTTGCGTATATCAGGCCATTGTACCACTTAGAAAACTTTGCGGTGTTGAACGTTGTATTCTCTAAATCCGACTTGGACTGTCATGGCTCGAACACCTTCACTATCCGCCCCTTGTCTTCTAGTGCCAACGGTATTCCCATGGGTGGCTTCCACTTATACATTACAAATTCCATCAACAAACATCCATAGGTGAAGGTTCCTCCCTTCTCTTGCACTTCCTCGCACGCTACTAGTAGTTTCTCCAACAGGTAACTATACCAATTGAACACAACGTCATTGGTGAAAAAGTCTACTACTGATGATGCATCTATCATGCATTCACCCTTGTAGTATGATCTCATAAAATTACTAGCTATGATGTAAAACTAATCCTGACTGTCTCTAGTAATATGGGGTCAATTACTATTGTGCATCCCCCCCTATTTGTGTTGATTTTTTCATACAGGCCGAGCTCTCCTTTCTTTTTGTTGTGCTTACCAGGACCCTAGAATCCTTTCAACACATATTATTCTTTGAAGGATACTCCAGTAAGCTAATGGATATCTTCAGCATGGATTGGATACCGCTTATCCAACCAAAGACTTCATTCATGCACTTTGCTGATCAGAAATTTAGTGCATTGCACAACCTCACCAGTGGTACCGAATACTGGTAGGTCTCTAAGGTTCATGATGGTCAAGTTGAACAAGTTGACAAATTCCATTTTTGGCACAAATTGCATGCCTCCCAACTCATCTAGAGCCATCTCCCAGAAGACGTCTTTGTGCATCTGGGGGAACAAAACTGGTTCTGTTAGGTCAAGATCAAAGAGCTTGACCTGCTCCACCTTCCCTTTGAGATCTCCCATGACCTCAACTCGGGGGTCACAGGACTTGTCTAGTACTGCATCCTTAGACATGGTACTTCGGCTTCCTGTGGCTCTCGGCATTGTGGATTTTGAGTTATCACGACTTCTGCGGTGAGCTAAGGACTATGGTCACGACTATGGGTTTCACAGTTGCACAGGTTGGCTCACTCTTCAAAATTCAGAATTTACTAAGCTATTTTGAAAATCATGGGTGCTATGGTGAATTATTAGAGGCTTATACTTGGCTTAGTGGGAAAGTTTAGCAATAAATGTGGTTCATCATGACTGTATGGACGCAATTGGCTCTGAGTTGTTTGACATGATGGTTTAACAGGGTAAATTATATTGAGCGATCTTGGCATTTACTTGCGTTAGTGGGGTAGGGACGTGTCTGGCTTCATACCTTTCCATTTGATGGGTGGGAATCCTTACACGAATTCCGATGGAATATTTTCTTATCATGGCTTTATGGCTTCACTGAACTCAGATGGGGTACCGTAATGGCAATAAATCTTGTGACTAGACTGGGTTCATGTGGCACATGAACTCAAATCGTGTTTGGGTTGGTTCTCCCTCCGACCACAAAGGGTTTCCCCGTTATATTAATGACTATCCTTAACAGCTTATTTTACACTTCGGATACTGCGCTGCTAAGTCATTAGTTCTGTATCAAACACCACTTAAATAGAAAATGAACTATGTGTCACGACGCAACACTGCGCACATTGAATTTATTGATTGAATTTACAAAAATTTCAGAAAACTCAAATCTAACTATTATACATGCTCCTTCGGACTAGAGAAACAATGCCTTTTTATCAGTTTTGAGACATATAAGTTTTCAGGTGAGCACCATTCACCCATCCTGGCTGTAGCATACCATCCAAATGTGTGAATCTAACTGCTCATGAGGGTCAAATATCCACAATTATAAATGGTCCCAACCAATGCATGCACAACTTGCTAGGATGCTTCTAGTACCGACTATCGTAGAGGAGAACCTTGTCTCCTTGTGTAAATACCTTGGTCTTAATATGCCTGTTGTGCCAAGATTTTTGTCTTTCTTTTTCAACTGACTGATGGAATTCTACTAGAAATCTGGTCTCCTTGAGTTCTTGTAGCTCCATAAGTCTCTACATAGTTTATTCCTCCTCCGACATATGTGTGATCTGTGCAATGTACAAACTTGGAGTGATGAACTCTGCAGGCACCACCGTCTCTTTCCTGTAAACTAGTTGGAACGGTGTGTACCCATGAAGTTTCTTTGTGTTTTTCCTGTATGCCCATAATATTGTTGGAACTCTGTCATCCCAATCTTCCTGATTTGCGCAGTAGACCTTTGTCAACCCTCTTTCCAGGATCTTGTTGAATGCTTCTACTATTCCATTGGTCTGTGGGTGGTAGGGGCTGCTTTTTGTGATGTTGGATCAAGAACTTTGCTGTAAGATTTGCTATAGTGATACTAATGAAATGGTCTCCCTGATCAATGGTTAGGCTCCTAGGACATCCAAATCGAGTGATAATATTCTAAAAAATGAACCTGCTAGCAGTATCGGTCAAACAATCCTGAACTGTTGTTGCTTTAGCCCAACACGTAAGGTAGTCAGTTGCGTTGATGATGTACCTAGTCTTTGAATGCTTGGATATGGGGTTGATTGGTCCAATGAAGTCAATTGTCCATTTCTCAAATCCATGTAGAGATCGAACTGGTTGAATTAGTAATTCATCTCAGCATGACGACTTATTCACTCTTTCACAAACATCACATGATCTAGCATATACCTTTTCATCCTTGAAGAGTGTTCCCACGAGTCCAGCTTGTAGAAATTTATGTGCAGTGGCCTTGCCTCCTACATGACCTCCTACAACTACACTGTGGCATTCCCAGAGTATATCATGTCTTTCATGGTCCAGGACACATCTTTTGAGGATACTATCTAGTCCCAGTTTATACAATTGTCCCATGATCAACTGGTAATCTACTGCTCTAACAACCATGTGGTGTTTCTGGGTTGCGGAATATGTTTCTTGGTAAGCCCCTATACTTAATAAGACTGTTATGTCCTCTAGGTACTCTAGTATGGCCTCAACCCATAACAAGTCTCCATCTAGGAGCTAATCGTCGACTACTACACCACTTTCCCCTGGCTCTAATATGGATAGGTGATCAGGTCCGACATTGCATCTTCTCGGTTTGACAATAAATTCAAAGGAAAATTTATGAAATAACAATAACCATATACAAATTCTCCTTCCAACAAAGGTTTGTTAACTAGATATTTCAATGCAAAATGATCAATAAAGAACTTGAAATGAGAACCTAACAAATAATGTCTAAATTTGTGCAAAGCATAAATCATGGCTAGACCCTCCTTTTCTATCGTTGTGTAGTTGCGCTCAGCTTACGACAACTTCTAGCTCACAAAGTAGATAGGATGATCCATGTCTCCATCTCCAGGTTGCACTAACATAGCTCCTAAGGCAATTCCCGAAGCATCTACATGGACGTGAAATTCATTTTTCGAGTTTGGGAATATCAGAATTGGTGTTGTGATGATCTTCTCCTTTAGTGTCTCGAACGCTTTATTGCATTCTGAATTCCATTGGAACATTTCATCCTTTTTCAGTAGGTTTTCCAGAGGTGCAGTAATGTTGGCATATCTTCAGATGAACCTGCAATAGTACCCTGTGTGTCCCAGCGTGGAGCGCAACTGCTTAGAACTCATAGATGGTGGTATATTCACAATGACCATAGCTTTGGTTGGGTCTACTAGTACCCCTTCTCGGAAAACTATGTGGCCCAACAATTTCCCATGTGGTACACAAAAGATACACTTCCTAAGATTCAATGAAATCTACAATTCTCTGCATATGTCAAACATTAGCCCTAATAGCACTACATGTTCCTTGAGAAAACTATATATCGTCAAATCATCCATATAAACTTCTATAAAATTGTGAATGAACTCTCTAAAGGCTGCTATTACAATCCTGGAAAAGATTGCATGAGCGTTCTTTAAGCCAAATGCCATCACATTGTATGCTAAAGATCCCCATTCTATTATGAATGTGGTCTTTTTCTTGTCTTCTTCAGCGATCCTGACCTGGTGGTACCCTGAAAATCCATATGTTAATGAGTATGCTTCCTTCCCCGCAACTTGTTCTAACACCTCATCAGTGAAAGGTGTTGGGAAAGGGTCATGCACACAAGCAAATTTAAGGCTTCTATAGTCCACACAGAACCTAATATCCTCTGTGCCTTTCTTGCTTTGAATGACTATTGGGTTGACCCATTCTGCTTCTTCCACTGCCAAAATGAGTCATGCCTCCAACATTTTATCTATCTCCTTCTTAACCTTCTCTTTTACTCTAGGGTTAAGGCAGTATGGTCTATGTCTCATGGGATTGGATCTTGGTTTTAGTTTGATTTTCATTTCTCCCATAACTGCTTTGATTCCATTTAACTCTGAGAAAGTCTTTGAGAACAAATCCTCATATTCCTGTAGTAGACTTTGTATCTCTTGACTAGTTTTCTCATCCCAGTAGTCTCCTACCGTAGCTATCTTAGGTTGCTCTGTGGTCCCTATATTGACTTTGCATAATTTTAATGGGTGATTGTAGGAACTATCAGTCTCTGACTGGGTATGGTGTTCTGGATTTCTCTATTCCCTTGTGCTAGCACTAGGAGTCACCTTCAGATTGTATGGAAGGCAAGCCCAATACCCATCAATTTAAAAGTGAATGTAAGGGTGTTTAACAGGTCAAATGGAAAATAAATCAAGTGATAATGTTCTAACTCAGATAACAGGGCTAGCATACACCAGCAATGAAGGTCTTGGCTAATTTCAACCAGTAGTTTAGGAATAAGTATGAATAGAGGGAAGACTTGAATAAGAGAAGTGTAGGGGTTGTTGTAAACATCAGGTCAACGAGAGCCTAAGGAGGAAATCTTCTTAACAAAATATATTCTTGAAGTAAGAAACTAAGGAAGCTAAATAAGCATCATGTTAACATAACGATCAAACGTCCATCATAACATAACAAAAATCATTCATGTGAATCATTCAAAGAATGAAAATTTAGCATAAGAAGCAAATAGACTGAAAGAGAAGTTGATTTCTATTAGTAAAAAATTCTTAAGTCCAGTACATCACTTGATCACAGTTACTTCATCAAAATGTTACAATATAAGGGAGCCTTGTTCAACCATTCGAACCTGCTAAAGAAATTGATCTATCTATTTATAACAACTGGAGGTACGAGTTGGCCTCCTTCCCTTGAAAAACTCCAAACATTTGTTTTATTTAACAACTTATCTAACCACCTATGCTATAAAACAAGAAAATGTTGGTGACTAATCCAACTGAACTTCAAACTGATTTGATTCCCTTTGTTGTGCAACTCTTTGCTCGCAATGTGTATTTTAAAGCATGTGGTTGTCTTAATGATGCCAACTACCTTCTCCATCATCAATCTATCCCAAAGTTGTTAGTTTGGTCCTCCTAGATCCCTGGTGTTTGTTGGCAACTTCCTTGGGTAGCAAATCTGGGTAGCACACTACTAGGAAAAAGGGTAGCACCTGTAGGTAGCGCCACTGTGTTGTATATCTGTATAGATTCTACCCTCTGTGCAATATTACGTAGCGCAGTTAGGTAGCACCCCTGTGTTGCACCCGTATGACAATTTTGTTCTCTTCTAAATATTAGGTAGCGCCTGTAGGTAGCACCACTTACGCTACGTCTGTGTGCAGATCAGGTAGCATTGCCAAAAACACATCACCTTCAATCTTGAAAGTGTGCAGAGATATTTGTGGTCTTTCATGATGAAAAAACCATTTCAATTAAGTGCCTTGACTGTATAATGGGTAGTGCCTTTTACCAATGGGAAAACTATCACTTAGAAAAAACTCAAAACCCAGCTAGTTAAACGATTAGCAACCTGTATGATGGTACAACTAGTATGTGCATATCAATTAACCCTCCCAAAAAGGAACAATTCTAAAAAATGAGGCTTACCATTACCAGCTATTTTTTCATTTTAACACTTAGCCTCACAATCTTTCTGGTAGAAAGAGGATATTCAATTGGCACAACAGACTTCTTCTTCTTAGCATTAACAGGCTTTTTCATTGTAGATGTGCTCTCCTTAGATGTTGGTTTATCATCCTCAATGGCAGCTTCAACAAACACCTGTAAATTCCTCTAGGATGCCTCATCTTGAAAGTGTTTCAGCTCTACCTTTAACTTCTTGTTCTAAGACTGAAAGCCTTTCTTATGTTTGTAAAGATTCTTCAGTTGTTTATGAAAGGGCAGATCCTTTCTCGCTACAAACCTTGCCAAGTCAAGGGTATGATTGTATCCAACCATGAGCTCTTCCATTTGAGCCAAGTGGACCTTGTCTTCTTCTTTAAGATGATATATTTCTTTTCTTGCATCTCTAAGCTGCTTGATAAGTATTTTGTAGGTATGACTGTCAGGAGGGACAATGGCATGCTTAGTCTTAATAGGCTTTTCCTCAAACTCCTCTTCCTCCTGCATGGGAAGTGTCTTGTCTACCTCATCAAGTTCCTTGTTGGCTCTACTTTTATTCTTCTTTCTCTCCATAGGGGTTTCATCTTTTCTTACCACAAGCTTCTCAATTCCTTTCTTAGAGGTTTCATATTTTCTCTCCAAAGGTCTTTTAGTACCTTTATCCTTATGTACAAGGGTTTCTTGCTTTCCTTTAGTAGACTGAAAGCTACATTTACCCTTCTTCCTCTGAGTAAAAGTTTATGATTTCTCCTCCATAGGCCTTTTAATGATTTTTCCCTTTTTCTTTTTAATAGGGGGCTCAGGTAAGGGCTGCTCTTTGAAAACCTCCGTAGGAATTGATGATCGTGTGAAAGTTCTTTTACCTTTGATTTCAACTTCTAGAGGAGAAGAGGGAAAGAGGATCTTCATCCCTTTCTTAGATGTAGCTTTGGTAGAATAAGACATCTCTTCTAACGCTGGTTGAGTAGGTGGTGAAAAAACTCTGTGTGGAGAAGGACAAAATTTCTCCTCAGCTTCCATGCCCTGCTTACTGATTTCTGAAACTTGAACAGGGGATCTGCCCTTTCTCTTCCCGCTGGTCCCTGCTTTAGTAGCACTGGTGGGTGAAAAAGGACCTACAATTTGTGATTGAGGAGTAGATACTAGATCCATCTTGAAGTGAGAAGTAACCATAAAACGCTCCCATGAAATCTCCTTCTTTCCCAATTCCTCAGAGACTAACATTCTGATCAATCCAGAGTAGAAAATGATAGAATCCACATCCTTATATTTGGCTTGAACCCTATTTAACATTTTACATATGCTTCTTAACAGGTAATAGGGAATATTCATCTCAACCTTACCAGTAAAATGAAGCAATATCCTTATGTGGTAATGGTACAATGTGTTAAATCTCACTTCACAAGTAAAATATCTTTGTATGATCTTCAATAATTTGTCAAACTGTTCAACCAATTGACTTCTTGGCATACTCTTAGACAATTCATGGGCTTGATATTCAAGTTTAAAGAGATCCTTAGCAAAGGCTGAACTCAAAACCATGGCCTTGAACCACTTTTCACATGTAATGGGGATCCTTGTTGCAGTTGAGATAGAGGCTTCTGTTACCTCAAATTCCAAATCCCCAACCTCAGTTTTCCTACCATCAAAATGAAATGCAAACTCTTTTGCTACATATGGGTGGCCTCTCTACATGTTCTGACAGAAAGAGAGTCACCCTACTCTCTGAAAGGCCTCTCTTGCCATGGGCTCTGTATCAAAAAGATGCATGTCTACCGGTTCTATCTTAACTATCTTGCCTCCTTTGTGTGCCTTCTTTGATTTAGGGGTCTCTATGACTCAGAATGAGGGATTTTGAAAGGATTTAAGGGATGGTACTGATCAAGAAGAATTTGAATGAGGTTTCAAATATACGAGGATGACCCTTTGCAAATGAGTAAAACACTTGATTTCGAAATGAAAAGAGGCAAGGGAAGAATCGAGAGGTTAAGCAATGCCTCTGGGTATTGCAATGCATACGCAGAGGATAGGCTATTTACAGGCTTGCGATCTGAATGACTGAGGAAGGCAACAATAAACTAACTTAAACATAGGAAATGAAGCTACAGGTCTAGAAAATAAAGAAGAAAAAGCTATCATGCAAAGACGAGCCTCTTACAACTGTGGAAACTTGGCCAACAAAAACCCGAGCGTGAATTTCTTGTGAAAATTAATATGCAGAGCGGGGGCAACACGAGATACTTGTGTAGTAGACACCTGTCAGAATATTCAATGAAATCTCAAGGTGAGATTGCAAAAACTTGGGCCCTTGAATCCACTTCAGTAGGAGCTTGGTTGCCTTGTTGTCGCCTGATCAAAACTTGTGAATTTAAGCAATGCACCACTGTTGAGCCTTTCAAAAATTTAAATCGTTACAAGGCTCTTAAATGAAATATATGGTAAGCATATTTAACTAACTATTGGCACTGAAAACAAGGGATATGACATCAGTTGTGGCAATCATGACTTGAGGTGGAAGTATGACGAACTGGATAGGCGCTACGGAACTTCCTGATGAGTAGGCAATGCTCCCAATTCAAAAATATGATTAGATAGGTAAGCAAGGATTATGAGGTCATGAGTGAGGAGAGAGGTGTGTCACATTAGCCTGATCATGGGAGGTATCGACCTAGGGACAAATCATGTAAGGGACCAAAAAGAATAAACCATGAGCTAAAAGGGTTCAAGGATCAAAAATCAAATTGAGGATCAAAACATGAGCTATGACTCAAAATTTTAGTCATCCAAGGGGTCCTAACAAACATAACTTTAAAGGAATGAAAACTTCTTCAAAGAAAAAGTAAAATCTAAGGCTTGAAAAAGATTGAAAACAAACTAAAATACCCAAGGCAACTTGGTGTGATAACACCTTCTGTCTCTTTGATGGCTAGGTTCTTCAATTCCTCTAAGTCATCTAGGCTTTCTTAATCTCTGCTAAACTGATAGCATTCAATAGGCTTCTCGGTTGAGGGCAGGTGAAGGTTAGTCTAAAGTTCCCTGCTATGCTTGACACATACTACTAAGTTTGATTTATGATTACTATTATCTGTAAAAAGAAACTCTTTAATCTTTTGCAGGACTACTTCAAGCTCATGGTACTTTCATGTAAATGAGAAGTCCTTGCAAAAATGAGTTGCCAACATCTGCCAGTTGCTAGTATGTCTTCTGGTTTCCTTGTGTATGAACCAATATTTCAGGATTGGTCCTATAGAGTGGGGAAATACCTGAAACCAGAAATGAGAGGGTATTTCCACAACTTGACAATATGTCACTGCAAGATACCAGATATATAAAATATGCAGAACAGAAATAAAATGCTAGAAATGGCAGAATACTAGTACAATATCCAGCATAATCTTCACAATACACAAAGAAGATATAACAATAGCAATAGAAATAGCACTTTGATTCAGGAAGCAATGTTCACAGGCCTCTTCGAGGGGGCAACCTCCAATTGAGCAGCGCTCTGTTACAATAATCTCCAAGCTAGGGTTCTCATACCCTCGACCCTTATTTATACTAAATATGTCTATTAAGAGAAGCATCTAGAGGAAGATCCTTCTAGAAGCGGAGGCTTCTATTAGGTCTTCTTACATCCGCCTTATTCTATTTTATTGAAAGGCCTTATTAATATTGACCTTTATTACATACGAATACATTGATCTACCTATGTGCGGGTTAGGACCTTAACATGTCCACCCCCTTAAAAACAACCTTGTCCTCAAGGCTTGAGATGTGGAAATAGCTGCAGAATGGTAGCTGGTTCCCAAGTGGCATCTGCTGGAGTCATATCTTTCCACTGTACTAGCACTTCCTTGATGGTTCTCTGACGCAGGCGACGCTCACGTTGGTCCAAAATTGCTTATGGTTGTAGCCAAATGGATCCTTCTTCAGCTAACTCTGGAAGGATGGTTTGAATTTGGCACCTGGTTCCAATCGCCTTCTTCAAGCATGAAACATGAAAAACAGGATGTAGCGTCGACTGACTGGGAAGAGCTAACTTATATGCGACTTGTCCCACACACTTGAGAACTGTGTAAGGGCCATAAAATTTGGGTGCTAGCTTCTAACAATGCTCAGCCTTGAGGGAAGTTTGATTATATGGTTGTAGTCTCAGAAACACCTGATCCCCTTCTACAAATTGACGTTCAGAGCAACCTTGATCTGCTTGTTGCTTCATTCTATTCTCTGCCATGACCAAGTTCTCTTTAAGGGTATGAAGGATATCCTCTCGGACTGTAAGTGTTTGTTCAACGGCTTGGACCTTCGAGGTACCCGGTAAGTATGAGAGAACTGAAGGTGGCTTCTGTCCATATACCGCTTCAAAAGGAGTCATGCGAGTGGCTATATGGTATGTAGTGTTGTACCACCATTCGATGAGGGGTAACCATTAAGCCCACTGGTGTTGTTTTTTAGAGGCAAAGTACCTCAGATATGTTTCCAAACACTTGTTGACAACTTCTGTTTGACCATCCGTTTGGGGATGATAAGCTGAGTTGAGATGCAATTGTGTGCCTTGTAGCTTAAACAACTCTTGCCAAAAATTGCTTGTGAAAGTTGGGTCTCGATCATAAACAATAGAGTGCGGCATGCCATGAAGCTTGAAGACCTAGTCTATGAAGATTTGAGCCACCGTGGATGCAGTAAATGGGTGGGGAAGAGCGCAAAAATGAGCATACTTGGAAAGGCGATCCACCACCACCATTATGATTGATTTATTCCCCGATTTGGGTAAGCCTATAATAAAGTCCATAGAGATATCCTTCCAAATAGTAGGGGGAATCGGAAGCAGTTGGAGGGTGCCTGGAGATTTGACTGTTTCTCCCTTGTTGCGTTGACACACCTCACATTTAGTGACAAACTTATGGATGTCCTGTTTCATACCATCCCAGAAAAAAGAACGTTTGACTCGGTCATATGTTTTGGTGAACCCTGAGTGCCCCACTGTGGGTGTAGCAGGAAGCTCAGAAAGCACCGTGGATTTGAGCTTGGATTGTTTACTTAAATACAAGTGGCCTTTGTATCGAAGCTCATCTTGGAGCCAGGAGTACCCTAGGGGAGTCGGAGCCTTGTTCTGCAGTTGCTAGATCAGATGTGAACTTTTGGGATCTTGAAGCCATTTCTGGCGCACAACTTAGAGCCAATTGGGTACAATGAAGGAAAGAGAAAAAAGGGATCCTTCATCATCATATTTCCGAGACAGTGCATCCGCCACGACATTGTCTTTTCCCTTCTTGTAAATGATCTCATAATTATATCCAAAGAGCTTAGTCACCCATTTTTTTTGTTCCTGGGAGGAAATGCGTTGTTCCAGAAAGTACTTGAGGCTTTGATGGTCTATCTTAATTTGGAAGCATTGCCCCAAGAGATATGGACGCCACAACTCAACGACATGCAGAATCGCCAACATTTCTTTTTCATAAATGGGTTTGCCCAGATTATTTTCAGACAAATGCTTGCTAGCGAAGGCCAAAGGTTGACCCTCTTGCATAAGGACAATGTTGATTCCTTTCCCTGAGGTGTCACATTCCAACACAAAGGTATTTGTGAAGTCGATAAGGACCAGAACTGGAGTGGTGCACATGGTCGTCTTCAAGGTTTGAAAAGCTCGAGCAGCTGCTGGAGTCCAAGTGAAAGAGTTCTTTTTTAGGAGAGCCGTGAGAGGTGTTGCAATGTTTCTGTAGTTCTTAACGAACTTGCGATAATACCCTGTGAGGCCCAAAAATACACGCAAGCTTTTGAGAGTCTTTGGGTGTGGCCAGTCTTGCATAGATTCAATATTTTTCGGGTCCACCTTGACACCATCCTTTCCCACCAGATGACCCAAGTATTCTACTTCTGAGGCACCAAAAGCACATTTGGACTGTTTCAGGAAAAGTTGGTGTTGAGAGAGTAGGTGGAGAACTTGATCCACATGAGTAAGATGGTTTGTCCAGGTTTTGCTATAGATGAGGATATCATCAAAGAAAACTAATACAAAATGACGGAGAAAAGGGAGAAAGACATGGTTCATGAGGCTCTGCAAGGTGGAAGGGGCGTTACACAAACCAAAGGGCATGACCAAAAACTCATAGTGGCCCTCATGAGTGTGAAAGGCGGTCTTGGGAATGTTGGCCTCTTTCATACATATCTGGTGATAGCCCGAGCGAAGATCAAGTTTGGTAAAGAATTGGGCGCCACTCAATTCATCCAGGAGGTCATCAATGACAGGAATGGGAAATTTGTCTTTGATGGTTAGTTTGTTGAGAGCATGAAAGTCAGGACACATTCTCCAAGAACCTTCTTTCTTCAGTACCATGACGACCGGAGAGGAGTAAGGGCTCGTACTAGGACGGATGATGCCGGCAATAAGGAGTTCCTGGACCATTTTTTCAATTTCATTTTTTTGTGCAAAGGGGTGGCGATATGGATGTATATTGGGGGGAAGGCTTCCTGGGACAAGGGGAATAGAATGATCATGGAAAACGCGAGAAGGAGGGAGTCTTTGGGGAGTGGAAAATACTGTTTGATGTTTAGAAAGGAGGGCTTGGAGGTCTTGGGGTACTGGTGGGGTCTCTGTGGCTTGTATGGCGTGGAGTTGGGCAATGACACCATAATGACCTTTTTTGAGCATTTTTTCCATGCGATGAGAACTGATGACCTCAGGTGAACCAACAGTGATGCCTTGAAATTTATATTGGTGGCCTCCTTGGTCGAATTGCATGGTTAAGTTCTTAAAATCCATGAGAATGGGACCCAAAGTCCTTAGCTAGTCTGCACCCAACACAATGTCGCAACCACCCATGTCAATAGCAAACATATGGGATTTTAGGTGGTAGTCACCGATTTGGAGATGAACATTTTCACAGTGCCCGCCACATTTCATAGAACCACCATTGGCAATCATGATTTGGAAATTGTTGATAGCATGGATGTAGCAATGGGTTTCTTGGGCAATGCAATGATGAATAAAATTGTGGGTGCTGCCACTATCAACCAGAATGATGACCTTTCAGTGCTTGATGTAACCGATTAACTTGAGGGTTTGGGGGGCAGAGAAGCCGGTGA
>ML780232.1:0-30916 GCA_009831015.1 Picea engelmannii
TCATGTGTTTGCCATTGATAGCTTGAGATTTAGCTATTGGTTTTTGTGCAAGTTTTGTGTTGAAGTTGGATATCTTCCCAGGATGGAGGAAGCTTCAAGTATTGATAGTTCTCATACATTTTCATTATCTAAAGAAGAAATTAAAACTATGAGAGATTTGTTGAGAGAGATGTATGAAGACAGGAATAAGAACATTTCCCTTGAAGAGCAGTTCATGGCCATGAAGCAGGAGAAAGAACAGTTTCTTGCAAGGTTGCATGAGATGGAGAATCAACTTCATGATGCAAAGGAAACCCTTACCAAGTACATGCATGAAAATAAGGTATGCAATGTTAGTTTATCTTCTAATTCCTCTAAAGATGAATGTTTTGGTGGTTTTGAAAGTCACACAAGAGGAATAGGGTCCAAGTTGTTGTTTAAAATGGGCTATGAAGGTAAAGGTTTGGGCAAGCATGCACAAGGCATTGTTAAGCCTATTGTTGTTGAAGAAAGACCTAGGTATTGTGGTCTTGGATATGAACAGAAAGATGGAGCATATTCCAAAGTCGAGGAGACAGGGGAAAAAGTTCCAAGCATAAAATTTGTTTCAAGTTCACCTCCTTAGGAAGGCTTTAAAGGTGAAAGTTCAAGAACTTTTGTTGAAAGTTCAATCCCTTCAGCATGCAAGGCTTGTGTTCAAGATGAATGCAAATGTGAGAGTTGTGACAGTGATGAGGACAAGAACACTGTTGATGGTCTTCAAAGGAGAGCCTGTAACTCTTTAGATTCACCTCCTCAAAGAGGCGATAAAGGTGAAGGTTCAAGGTATAATTCTACTTATCATTCAGTTGCTTTTGATTATGTTAAGCATAATAACTTTGTATGTAAAAATGGAAGAAAGACTCCATGTACATATTGTGGTTTGTATAACCATCATGTTTCAAAGTGTTGGAAAAGGTTGGCCAATTTCAGGAAACTTGATAAGCAAAGACAACGTGAAAAAAAGATGCAGAAGATTTGCACTCACTGTCAGAAGCAGGGTCATCTTGTTGACCAATGTTGGACGTTGTATCCAACTATTCGTCCACAACACAAGAAGCAGTTGGATAAAGAGTTTGGCAAGAATGGAAGAGGAGATTCCATCATTGATGTGAGTCAGGATGATTCACAAGAGGACGATGTTCAACAGAAAAAGTCACCGTTGAGTTGGCTTGGTAAGAAATGGTTGGATTTCTTGAGCAAGTTAGTCTTGTGTTTGTCTGTTGTAAATGCACTTTCAGTGTTATGTGTGCATTTATGGGAATCATGATAAGTTGCAGCCATTTATATTTTTTTGTATTCAACTCTTAAGTACCCATATGTTTTGGGGTTGTACTTATGTTTGTACTGGAAGGAGAGTTGAAGAGTCATGAACATGCATTTGTTTTTATGTATGTGTAATCAGTGAACCTGGTGATGGTTCGTCATGAGTGATTCATGATTGTTACATGATTATGTATCATGTTTGTCGACTTGTCAGTTTGGGAAGGTTGATGTTTCAATGAGTCTCGACTGGTGTTGATGATTTTCTGACGACTATGTTGTGTCGATCGTGTTGTTCGACTTGTGATTAGTCGATGGTGTTTATTGACTTGAAAGTTGATTTTGAAAAACGACATGTGCTTTGATAAAGTACGGGATGCGACAGTTTGTTTGAAGAACAAAAGATTTTTTGGCATCATTTTTCAATCTTGTATGATTTGTTTTCAAGATTGATGGTTTTCTTGGCTTGTGACAAGATGTCGCAGGAAGGTTTTTTTGCAGCCATTGGAGAGCTGAATTTGTTGACGCCAAAGAGTTCGAAAGAGGAACTTGATTCTCAGTGGGAAGGTTGGCAGTCTTCCAAGCACAAAGAGAGCAGTGGGTCAGCAGCAGCCAGAGAGCAGTGGTTGAAGGATATATCCAGTTGCAGTGCACGGCATGTCGAAATATTCAGGTGATTGTAGAAAAGATTTTGATATGACTTGAAAGTAGACAGATAAGCTTTTGTGGGTCCAAAATCCTTTCAGTGGGAAGGTGTGATCAAAATCTGGACCAGGGGTCAAAATTTTGCTCAATTTTCAAAGTTCTCTAAATGTGACGAAAATGGTGCCATTGCGTCCGTCTCGTCTTCTTGATTCCGGTGGTATATTTACTTTCTCAAACGGAGTCCGTATGGAGAAGTTATCGCAATCTGTTCGTCGAGCCAAACAGGCCAAAATTTAATGCTGACTATACCTGTCCGTATAGTCCGTACAGTCCGTATAGGACACGTGGCAGGTCCATACAGGACACGTGGCATATTCGTACAGGACACGTGGTAGCTCCAGGTGATGACACGTGTCAGACGGATTTGGATTTTTGAGCGTACGGTTGGACCAATTCGGAGGTGACACGTGTCACCACTGGAAGGGTGACACGTGGCCCGGGATGACGTCAGCAGTCTACATGTCGGATGACGTGGCTTGATCGTACGACTCACACGTGGCAGTTCACATGGAAAGCATTCATTGGCTGACAGTTGGGCGATTTATATTGCGACACGTGGCACTGTTCGAGCGAATGGTTGGGTGCCACGTGTCCCAATCAGCGTCTGCCACGTGGCACCCCATTTTGGTTTGTGTGTTGGTTCAAAAGTTTATGGGAGTCTGCGGGGATCGACCCCCGGACCTCCCCAATGCATAACAACTTCGCACGACTGCCCGGCCAATAGGCCACATATTGTTACTTGATAAGTATGTGGGTTTACATGTATTTAAAATCGCATGTTTGCATTTTTGGGCGGGGGTCGGGCCGGGGCTTAGCCCCGGCCCGTGGTCGTTTGATTATTACATATGACCATGCCTATTGATTACATGGTGCACGGGGGGTATTTCATATATGGTTTAAACTATATTAACGCACGGTTGTATTGTTATATGCGACCCATAGTTTTAATACCATATATCACATTGTATTAACTAATTGTGCATTGAGTAACCATATAGTCCGTGGACTATTATATTATGTGTTAATACATTTGCGTGCAGTTTCAATTGTAAAGACCAATGGTTATGTTGGTTTCATGCGAACTTTATGTGCGAGAATTTTATACTAGCCCATGGTTTTTTTTTAACCATATTCCCGTGACCTGGAGCTGGAGGAAGTTGGCACGGTTTTGACCGTTAGCCTTTTTGTCAAATACGCACGGTCTTATGGACCATATGCCCGAGTGCTAGACGGTTAGGGGCTGGAGGCACCCTAACCGTCCTACAGTTTGAACCATTTTTCGGAACCGCTCGGTGCCAGGTTTTAACGCGCATTTTGGAGCGTGTTCTTGGTTCATGCACACAGAGGTGCGTTTTGTAGAGCCAGTTCCAGCAAAGTTGAAGGAGGAAGATGGAGGAGGCGTAACTTCTTCATCGTTTGGCCGTTTGAGGTGCCGTAAAAGCCCAGTCAGGGGTTTTTGGACGTGCTGGATCCATTGGTGCCATTTTCACAGCCATTTGAAGACCTATTCTACAAGTTTTTCACCATTGAAGTTTCAGCAAGCTCCAGGGAGCTTGAAGCCCTCATTGATCGAGGACATGGTTTGGTGAGCCTATGTTTGTTTTCTGTGATTGAATAATCATTTTTGGCTAATTGATATGCTATGAACACATTGGGACAGGTTTTAGAGGCTGTTGAGGACTTTTACAGGAGTTTTTTCCAAAGAGAAGCTCAAGGAAGCTTATGGCCACATGTAGAAGAGGTCATGCCCGGATGAGCCATGATTCATTTGCAGAGTTCTATTAGTCATTTTTGGGGTTTTTATGTGTTCTGATCTCAATGGTACAGTTTTTTTTTCCATTGGATTTGAGCAGCAGCTTGTAAAAGAACTTTTGACTAATTAATCCCAGAGAGCCAAGTCCATTGATGGAGGTTCAAGGAGATGTAGCCCGGAGGGGGGTGAACTCCTTTATCATGTTGTGATTGTTCTGAGTTTGATGGTTTATTTGCTGCAAGTTATGTTGCTGTGTATTTATTGAAAGTACTTGTATAACCATTTAAAAGAACATTTCCTCACACATAAGCATTTACAAGAAGATACATGAACTTAACACATAAGTTTATCTTGCATAGTTTAACACATGAAGCAAGGTCCTGTAAAGTTTATTTTAATGAAGTAGGGGTGCTTGCATAGCATAACAAGTCAACCTTCTATTTGGCAGAGAGGAAGAAAGGGAAAGTATTTATTTGGGGGGTACGGGATTTGAACCTCCATACTATCCTATTCACCATAGCTCGGATGGTTGGGAGTTCTGCTCCTCACATGGCATTAAAGAGTTAATTCCAGTATGCTATTGAGTGTACTGAACCTCGGGTTTTCAATTAGGTAGATGCAGTGCTTCGTAGTATGAAAAAGCAGTTGACCAAATGCAGACGAGGCAACCTGAAGCAATTCGGGTACGGATATTTGTTAGTGTCCTTCTTCCTTGAGAGCGTTCCATTACTGAGACTGCAGGGTGAGTGGAATTTACCAGCTCCCAGGGACCCCAGAATGTTGAGATGGTGTTGGCTCATGGTCCGGCATGTAGCTGGACCAATCATCAAGTATGATGATACCTTCATCGACTGGCTTCAACCACAGATGTTGATGGTTGATGACTATGCTTATGCCGGATTGAATTTCCGAGGAGATCTAGACTTAGTACTGCCAGAGGATGCTCAGTGGGGGGAACTTGGTAAGAAGTACACACATTTTTTCCTTTTTAAATGTTTTTGTGAATTTTTCATATTCAAATGTTTTTGTTTTATATGTTCGTCCAAAGACTAAATACAAAATCGTTGTTGATGACACATATGTTGGACCTTACCGACCTCCCGGTACTTCTCCCATTCAACGACGAGGAGAGGTGGCGCCAGTGCTACAATATGCCGAGGATTATCAAGTAGTAGAACAAAACCTAGAGGGATTGACCGCAGATATTCCATACATGCCTCTTGAAGAGGTTCCACGACGCGATCAGCGTCACACAGTAGGAGTGTCAGGGTCCATTAGTCAACTGCTCCGTAGAGTTGCCCGGGTAGTCGTGTGTTACCATGAACGTCATCCATGACATCACTTTGTAGAAGCTATGAGCTTCAGATTTTGACATTTTGGTCTTCGTACAAACTTTTTGTAAAAAACTCTTTTGATCATTATATATATACAGACAGCTTCTACCTGTTTACCTTGTATTGTGTGAAAATTGATGTGATTGATTTATAAATGATCCAAATTTCTGTCTAATACATAGTTATCCAATGCATCTGTTAATGTATTTAGACATCTAGGAATATGTTGATATTCAATGTAATCAAAGTAACATTCCAAGAGGCGAATTCACAAGTACACCCGTAACAAAGTAGGACTTCAAATAGTGTATACATTACTTAACTGTGGTACTACCAGATGCAAATCGAGTCGCACAATCAAATGACGGATTCCAAGAGAGATATCATCAACCAATAATTCAATAATGACGCTATACTCTGCAATGTTGTTGGTTGCACGGCCGAGACACACACCTTGTAAGGAGACAAGTTCGTTTGTAGGGGCGTAAATTGCCCATGCAGCGGAAGCAGGGTTCTGAGTACTACGTCTAGCACCATCAGCGAAGCCAATATAGGGTAGCGAAGGCTACGACATCTGGAAATCAAACACAATGTCACATAAGGGAAGAGACCAGATAATGACAAAAGAAAGCTATAGTAACACACAAGAAGTATGATACAATAAAAATACAAGTACTCGTGCACAGATGATTTTATGCATAGTACTTCTTCAAGTACAACCTATTCCTAGGCTCACTCAAAGGGGTACCATCGTAATATACTAACTCATAAGATCCTTTTTCCAAAACTCGTCGAATGATATAAGGACCTCACCACATGGCTTTGAATTTTCCAGCTCCTAGCATATCTCGATCTTGATCATAGAGGAGAACAAGATCTCCTTCAGAGAAAACGCGAGGCTTGACATGTTTATTGTATTGGGCCTTGACATGTTTCTTCTGAGATTCTATGACTAGGGTAGCATCGCGTCGAGTTTCGTCTAATCTCATAAGATACAATAGACATTCTTCCACAACAGAAGTGTTTGGTAGGAGTTCAACAACTAGTTTTAAAGAGGGTATCTTGCATTCAATCGAGAGAATAGATTCCACACCATAGACTAACCGGAAAGGTGTAAACCCAATAGCAGACTTGACGGATGTCCGGTAAGCCCACAATGCCGAAAATAACATTGTGTGCCAACTTGTCTGATGAATCCCTATCATTCGTCAGAGCATAGTTATGAGAATTTTGTTAATCGCTTTGACTTGGCCGTTGGCTTGTGGGTAATAGGGCGTTGAGTTATCATGGCGAAGACCCAACTTTTCAGTAAGTTCGGACATCATGAAGTTTCTGAAGTGGCTACCATGATTAGTGATGATAGCTTGGGGAACACCAAAATGAGCTATGACATGATTAAAAATGAATAATGTTGCGGTCTTTCCAGTGTTGTCAAATGTCGACATCACCTCGGCCCATTTCGTAAAGTAATCAATGGCTACAATAATGTAACCATGCCCCCCGATCGAGTGAGGGTGACATGTCATGAAATCGATGCCCCATTTCGCAAAGGGACCAACTGAGACCATAGGGTGAAGAGGATAAGGATGTGACCGTATCTTCTGATTATAGGTTTGGCAAGCATGGAATTTCTGAACAACGATTATGCAATCGTTAAGCAAAGAAGGCCAAAAATACCCTGCTCGTAAGATCTTCTGGGAAGTAGCATACCCAGACATATGACCACCACATGCTCTGGAATGGCAGTCATTCAGAACTTTCTCGGCTTCGTCAAATGTTAGGCAACGTCGAAAAACAGAGTCAATCCCTCGATGATGAAGAGTATCCCCGAGGATAATGTATTGACGAGCTTGATAGCGTATGCGACGTCGATCAGTACTAGACAAAGTTGGCCGGAAAGTCTGGGTTTGGAGATATATAATGATATCCCCATACCAAAGATCATCAGTGCTGATAAGGAAAAGAGATTCATCGGGTAATGAATCCGCTGCTACAGTTTCCGTTGCAGAATGGGGAAAATCGCATATCAACTCAGCAAAAACTAAGGACTTCTTGGACTTGGCACGTTCGAATTCCAAGTCAAACTCCTAGAGTATCACAATCCATTTGGAGTATTTTCCCCCTAGAAATTGACGGGTAAGAATGTGTTGCATAGGGTTGCAGTGAGAAATCATTGTAGTCTTGCGCGAGAGGATATAGTGTCGGAAGCGTTGGACGGCTTGAACAACATCCAAGGCCAGTTTTTCGACATGTAAATACTTGATTTCAGTAGGCGTTAGACTTCGAATCAAGTAGTAAATAACATGTTCGTCGTTAGCATCATCCTCTTGGACAAGAACCATTCCAATGGTATAATCCAAGGCAGCAAGATAGAGGAAATAATCGCGCCTGTAATCAGGGGGGAAGAGAAGCGGAGCACGCGTTAGGGACAATTTCAAAGCCTCGAAAGCATTATTGGTAATGGAATCCCAGACGAACTCTGAACCCTTTTTGAGGAGTCGCGTAAATCCACAAGTTATCTTGACGTAATTTGGGATAAAACAACGAAGAAAGTTTTCTTTCCCCTGCAAACTTTGCAACTGGAGAAGTGTATATGGAGGAGGGATATTAAGGATCCCCTTAACCTTTAAAGGATCCACCCGGATCCCTTGACGTGAAATGATAAAACCGAGAAGGCGGCCGGATTCCACACACAAAACGCACTTATGAGGATTTAAACGTATATGATAGAACCGACAACGAACGAAAATGGCCCGGAGCTGGGTTGGGTGATCGACTCGGCGCATTGAGTGAGCGGGCAAATCGTCCAAATATGGTTGAATGATGTGCTTGATTTCATGGAAAGCATAAGACATAGCGCGTTGAAAAGTTGCACCAGCATTCTTGAGACCGAAAGGAAGTTTCCGATAGGTGAAAGTACCCCAAGGACAAATAAAGGTGGTCTTATGTTGATCCTCGGGAACAATGTTGATTTGATTATACCCAGAGAAACCATCCATGAGAGAGAATATTTCACTTCCGGTGCAATCATCGACAATCTGATCGACGAAGGGGGTAGGAAAGTTGTCTTTGGGATAAGCTTTGTTGATATCCCTATAATCAACGCATACATGAATGGTGCCTTGTTTCTTGTCAATCGGGACAAGATTGGAAACCCAGTCTGTGAGAGCCACCGGATAAATAAAGTTGGCTTTCAGAAGTTTCTCGACTTCGAGCTTGATAGCAGGCACTTTACGTGGGTGAACTAGATGAAGGCATTGTCGGACGGGTTTAGCATTGGGGTATGTATTTATCTCATGTATCACAATCTCAGGGTCCATACCTGACATTTCTTCGTAACTCCAGGTGAAGATGTCACGAAATTCTTTGAATAAGGATGTGTAGGTGGCGACTTCGTCAGAAGAACACAAATCTCCAATATGGACATTTTCGACAATCCCAGGTTTGACGGATATGTCAAGGGGAATAGTGGGCGAGATATTGCTTAAGTTCCCTTCGAAAAACACATCATGTGCAGACTCGGGAATGGTCGAGATGACGACAACGTTTGAAGGGGTCAAAATCCATTGGTAGTTCTCAAGGGTATGTTGCTCCAGAAAGAGGATGGAACGATGATGCCCATTGTCCCAAGGGGTGGCCTCCATGAGAAACATGATCATTCTGTCAGTGGGAAAAATGACACGGAAAGGATCGGGAGACAACTCACCAAGAGAGGGGGTAGAAGTTGTTGTCGATTGAATGGCCTGATAGGCGGATTCGACCGGACTTAACAACATTGCGTCACCGTAACGAAGATGATCTCCAGGGTCAGGTACTATCCAAGGGTCGTGAGATGCAGGAAGTTCGTGAGGTAAGGTGGAGATAATGTTGATGGAAGCAACATATGAGCATGGAACATCAGGCAGTGGAATGGGGAAAGTACCCATTAACGAAGAGTCCTTGAGAAGGCCTACACCGATGTTCTCATAACCCGGTGGGGTTTTAGCGAAAAAAGATACGTTGTGAGTATGGGTATCGAAATTGAAGAAGGCTAGTTGGTCGACGGTGACAACCTTACCTTGATGTGGGAAACGTACCACATGGAAAAGGGTCGACATAACTGCGTGCATAGAATCGATCCAACTGCGGCCAAGCAGAAGATTATAATCAAGGGGAGCGTCAAACACTTCCACTTTGACTTGGACCGTCTTTCCTTCTAACGTGATGGGCAACGAAGGAAGGACACCGTAGGGCTTAAAACCGGAGCCATTGAAGGCTTTAAGAGTGTTCTAGGATTCATTCAAAGAAGGAGAGCCAATGGCTTTCCAACAAGCAAGAGACATGACACACGTCGAGGCACCCTCGTCGATGACAGTGCGACAAATGTTTTTGTCAGAGACAACCACTTGGATCTGGAACGCAAGTTGAGGGGGTAACCTTGGAATGTGATCTTCCAATTCAAAGATTATTAAATTCGTATCTGTCGGGTCAATTCCACCGATAGCTTTCAACAGTTCCTTCCATTGTGTAGGACAACTTTGAAGGACTTCAAGGGATGACATCGCAGAAGGTGCTTGGGCTAGATCTTCAACAATGTTGTAGTTCTGGGCAGCACGAGCATGAGGATTGAAAGCTGATTTTCAAATGATGCCCTTTGGGGGGGGTCGCATAACTGTGTCGAGGCTCGGTCATTCGATATGAAGAGGACCGTTGGTAGGTGGAGTCGCGGGAGAGGGTTGTGCTGAGGAAAGTGGTAGATCATCAACCTTCTCTTTAGAGGGAGAATAATCTTTGGCTCGAGTAGTGAGTTCAACGTTGCTCTGCTTTGAATCGCCAGTACACATCAAAACATATGATATAGTAGAAGAGGAGGGTTGGTCATGAATGACCAAATGAGCCTGTTGTTGAGACAGGAAGGGTTAGGACAAAACAGCCCGTGCAGGTGGTTTTGGAGCTCCTTGAAGGAACTTAGTGACCTCGGCGCGTCATGGACAATCCTTCGTGTAGTGATCATCACCACAAATAAGGCAAGGGTATCGAGATTTGTTCTTATATCGATCATCAACAGGGGTAGTTTTGGTTTTCTCTGCTTGAGAATTATTTTTTCCCTCCTTATTCTTACCTCTCCTCTTTTTAGATTTGTTTTTACTGGCTGGGGTAGATTGAACTGCATTTACCTTAGAAGTCTTGCCAGTGGGAGGGGTAGGAGACAGAGCATTGTGAACATTAGCAGAAGCAGGTTTGGGGTTTGTGCCAGAGGTGGAATTTAGTTGGGCCTAGGAAGAGCCAATCACACCGTCAACAGCATGTGAAGCAGCTGGAGTAGTTGAAGTGTTGGAAGTAGAAGGATGAGATAAGTCAGGTAGTAAATCGTAAAGGGTTCCCGTTTGTGAATAAACGAGGTCAAGATATTGAGAACGACTGATAGCCTGCTCTTCCGTGACGACTCCACCCATGGAAATGTCACAACCGATGTCATTCACAAATGATTTTGTGAACCATTCTGCCAGTAACTGATCGGGAAGTTCGAGTTTAATGAGATGGCATCTCCGTCGCCACTCATGAATGTGATCAGATATATGAGTGGCCTTGTTCTGTTTGAAGGAAGTCAAAATATCGGTCCCCATGTCATAACAGATTGGTAACTGATAATGTGTAAGGAAAGCCATAGCTAGGGTGTTGAATTCAGAGAATAAACCTCGTGGCAATTCGATATACCACTTCGCAGCAAAACCCGTGAGAGTTCGTTGAAAAAGACGTAAACGAATAGAGTCATCCATCAATGAGTTGGATGAACACCATAGGTGAAAATTCATAACGTGATTGTTTGGGTCCTCTCCCACTTTACCATCGAATTTGGAAATGTCCGATGGTAGCTTGGCTGGGATAGCAGGCCATTGGGGAGAGTGACGAATTGGATCATTTAAAATCCTTGACAAATCTGGAAGATCCAAAGTGGTTGTGAAAGGTAACTGTCGATTCACCTGTGGGTACTGGTGGCTTTGGGGAGGAAGCTCGGTCGACAAACCAGTAGGAACATAAGAAGTTTGCATATAATGTGAAGACCCAGGCAGATTTGGTGGTTGTTGAAGAGGATAGTAACTCATATGATTGTACCCTGGAACAGGGGCTTGAGATTGAGCATTCACCCCCCAAATGGGATTGAACGAACCTGGATATTTTTGGCCCACACTAGGGGGTATTACAGACACAGTTGGAAACTGTTTCCCTCCATTCGATTGAGGAGGATGTTGTATCAACTGATTCCAATACTGGGCAAATGATGGAGGGATGTTTTGCCCATAAGGTGGGGTCGATCCTCCCATCGAAGGTGGTGTTTCAATTGGGGTAAATGTGTCAATTGGGGGCAATGTTCCAATTGGGATTTGTGTTCCAATTGGGATTTGTGTGCCAAAAGGAATTTTCCCGCTGAAAGGGGGTTGAGTCATACCACCTTGGTGAAATTCTCCACCAACCGGAATCTGGTAATTTGGAGTGAATGACGGAAGAGCGCCACTAGGATAAAGAATTCAGTAGAAGATGAAGAAGGTCCTCCAAAAGGAAATTGAGGGAGTGTTGGAATAAAACTGGGAAGAGAGTGCCCAGAAGAAGAAGGACCACCAGGAGAATCAGATGGGGTTTGCGTAGGAGTATGAATGGAAGCATTCAATGCACGGTATCTAGGTGGTAGTGTCATAGTGACATTGGGCGTTCATGTTGTGTTGATGTGAGCAAGACTAACCACAGTAAATCTGGTTGGAACACTCGTAGTATCTGTGAGATGGGCCATTTCGGGAGGGATGGTAAAGTGATAAGCGATAGTCAACGGTATTGTCTCTGGACTAGAGATTTCAGAAATCACAGGTGAACCTGGACCAAAAAGGTCTCGGTGGAAAACACCTGTAGACCAGAAAAGATATTGGCCTTCTATGCCTGGAAAGGGTCCAACTGGTGATCCAAAAGACGTAACAACTAATTCTCCGAAAGATTTCAGTCGCATAAACGGTCGCTCAGAATCAGGGTTAAGTCAAAAGTCCTCTCGAGTATTTGTAATTCAAAAATGTTCTAGAGAGTCAATGCATTCCACTTGTGGCATGGTAACGACTGTGACTTCACTTTGCCGAGGAGAGCCCTCAGGTGTACTTGTAGGCAAGGGTTGAGAACCTTCCAGATGCTCTGGAGATAAACCCTGCATTCTATGTGAACAACGTGGAGGAGCTATTGTAAACGAGTAACAAACTTCACGAAGAAAATATTATGGTCAACTTTGAGAAACAAAAAACATGCGCTAGCAAACAAAATCTAGAAAGAAACACCAAGAAAACAAGACCTTCTAATTCCGAAGTCACTAGTTGGTGATGAAATCCAACGTCGCAACAACAAGACAAGAAGGGGTTGGGATAGGGTGGAAAAGTTATGTTGATGACCTGCTTAACAGACTTACACCCTGGTGCAAGCTCCCACACATAATCGTGGGTATACCCTCCAAGGAGCCCGAGTGATTTTGGTCAATGTCAATTCCAGGTACCGTGAATACTTTCCCCTTCACAGTCACCTCATGTAAGAACCTAGAAAGATAGGCCACTAAGGTCACCACAAAAAACAATAAATCCTAGGGGGACAGTTGACAGTCTGATCCACACACAAGGGTAGGGTATCTAGCCCAAAATCAACTCAAAAGGATTCCACTCATCATTGTGGGTATACCTCCGAGTGATCCCCATAATACGTGCAATCTCTACACTGATATCAACAAAGCAGGGTGAGTAACTCTGTCAAGATCAATGCGACTTCGTGTTTGACCCTTGTGTGAGAAGGGCTTCCCAGGACAAGATGTTGCAAATGGAATTTAACACTTCCTAACACAATATGCTATTGTGTGTTTTGTGCTTTTGGAGAGTGTATCTCTCTTTCTACTCCAAAGCGCTATCCTAGCTAAATGTTGGTGTAATAGAGCCATAGAAAAGAGTTACTAGATAAATTTTACAATTGCGCAGTGTTATTAAGAGTTGTTGTTTACTCAAAGGAAACGGAGATGAAACTTATGTTGTATGACTCTAACCCAGCGATGCATGGATGAGAATGAAAAATATATTGATTTTTGTTCAATGAATCCTATGTATGGGAGGGAGAGAGAAGTATTCTGGATCAAACTTTGAACTACAAAACACAATTTCCTTTAAAATGCAAATGCAACAAATCACGCATCAATAACAATTCTCTATAGTTTCTTTTTCAATAATTTCAACAATTGATTTTCAATGTTTTCGAAAATGAAAATGATTTTTGAAAGAAAAACTTTGTTCACTTTTCAAAAAGGACCTACACCCAGATGGTGAGAGTGCAGAAAATCAAAAACCAATGAACAAGGAATGATAAAAACCCAAACCACTCTTTCAATGAAAACAAAAATAAGAACCAAACCAATCTAGTCTTTTCAATCGCATAAGAAAAGTGATACTTCAAACAATGGGAAAATGATAAAGACAAAGAAACTTAACTTTCAACTGATCACCGGTCCTTAACCAAACAAGCGCACTCAAAATCCGAAATCAGAGAGTATAGCTATGCCAAGAAAAGTCAAGAAATGAAAGTCAAGACAGAAGTGACAAGAAGAGCCTTTGAAATCCTAAGACTGTTTTTGCATGAAAACGAAGACAAGAAAGACATCAATCAATGGTCCAAGAAACCCTTATGAGGCACCTAGACTGATCTGGACAATTGAAGATGCCAACACTCAAATCCAAAAGTTTGAAAAAACAAGTTCACAGGCTGGCAATATTACACAGTGCAAGAATTAGTGATTCTCGCAGGTGACCCTTGAGCAGAGTGTGAGAACCTCGCACTGAACCTAAAGGAAGGATGCGAACTCTATAGATTCTCGTAGGCTACTGTGAAGTGCAGTGCGAGAATGTCTGAACTTAGTCAATTTTTTGGAAAATGACATAAAATTTGAAGAGGCCTCTGGACCCAGAGGGTCTATCAGGGTATCCTGAACACTCGGAGATTGATACGAATGGAGAAATGTAAAACAAGAGAAAATGACCATAGAAAAATACCAAAAACCACAAGAAAATGGGTTATATTCCCCAGTGGAGTCGCCAATTTTTTTATCGGACTAATCGGTAGGTGCAGAAACTAACAGATCTCCCTAGATCCACCTGGATCTAGAACACAACAGGACAGGACATGACTCTTTCTCTAAGTTTTGACCATTGAATTAGCTAGTAGGAAGGAACAAGTAACATACCTTAATATCGCTTCCTAGGGTCTTTGTTGCTCCCGCTTCGCTCCAGTGCTCTCGTGAGGTCAAGACCAAGACAACACAAACCAACCAAAGTGAACATAGCTTAATATATTCAAGTGTCAACTTATGTGTATGATCAAGGAATTACACAATAAAGTGAGAATAGCTTTATGGGAAAGGGACATGCCACTGTATCATATTAATTGAAAGTAAATATTACAACCTAATCGCCTTGATGTCACAAGATTCCTTTCGATGGCTCTTGGCTCCAACACACACACTTGCTGAATTCTTGCATGAAGAAGATCAAAACCTCTTGATAGACATGTTAGAGTCTCCAAGATACTATTCAAGCTAAGTCCTTCACACAATTCTTTCACCAATTCTCCAATGAATCTTGCTTAACCTTTTCCATGAGAATTCCCTCAATATATAGGAGAGAATGAGATAGTTACTTGGATAAGAATGATCCCACAATATCATGGAATCCAGTACAAGGATAACCATTCGAATGCCAACCCATTCTTCTAGAAGATTCCTTTCTAGAAACATCGAGAATTCATCTTTTTCCATGCTTTAGGAAGAGTTATCACCCTGGATATTCAACACAGTGCAATAAGTTCGCACCCTAGCTTAAGGCAGCCTGCGAGAATGAGTCATTCTCGCACCCTAATATATTAGCAGCCTACGAACCTTCTTCAAAAATGAGTTTTCTGGGAAGAGATGAAAGTAACTTTTCTCAGGAGAAAGTTCTTATGAAGAGCCTGAGTACACCATCATTAATACACCATCATGATGACCAAAATAATGGGTAATAGATACTAGCATCTCAGCCAAGCAAAGAAGTCACCGGTGAAACGGAACTCTGACTCTGCCACTAGTCTCAGAGACAAACTAGTCCACCGTTCCATCCGTGGTTCTCCCACTGGTCGTACCGCCAATGCTATCTGAGGCTGCATCTGGGGGATGCGCTCTAAGAAGAATGAGACCAAGAATGAACCATATCTGAATTGTTTCTGCCCCATCCTACACCGCGAAACATGTTCCTTCACATTTCGAAGAAACCCTGCACTCCAGTTAAACAGTGTTGGATCCAAACACTGTACGCCATAAGATACCTGTGATCTCGACGCCAGATGTGCGCTAGTGCTTCCCATCACACTCGTGATGGCGAACAAAATAGACCGAAGAGGTAACTCTCTTATATCCTTGATTGGGATTCTACCCCCTACCAGTCTTGCTCCTGGGACACAATGACGTGCCAGATACACACCCACTTGCTCAGGAAGGGCCCTCTGTCCAGAAAAAGATATAGGAACCCCTCTTTTCGAGAGGCTAGTCAAGAAATATACATCTTCCAACTCGATGGTTAGAAGCTATGTTTCGATCCGAAACCCTTGCTTTGCGACATCCCACAAGATGATTATGTTCTCAAGCAGAAGAATCTCCTTCTTCATATTTTCCAATTTGAATAATTTCAGTAGGCCACAAGCTCTCAACACGGCCCGCGTGCGAGGACTCCACAAAGAATCCAAATCATCGAGCTCATGCTCTCGTTCTTTCCACTCAATCATGGTCATTGCCGAAATCACCTACAAACAAAAAAAAACAAAGAATTTCATTATTCAATTTTTCGGCAATTTCTTAAGCATTTTAAAAACTTGAAATCTAATGTCCACACTGTTCAAAAAGGACCACGCCCTCTTTTATCACTCAACAATGATCACGCAACAACAAAACGTTTTAAAACTAACATGATTTCCATAATGGCTGCGTGGGCATATTTTTGAGTTTTTGTATGGATTCTTTGACAAAAACGACCCATCTACTCAAGTGTCAAGGCGTTGGCATCTTTTCTATCACCTTCTAAAAATGTTTTTTCACAAGAATGTCTTTTTCCCATCGTTTTCAATAGAGGTCGATTTGATCTTTTTTGGAGCGACCTAGGGATTCATTTTTTAATTTAAATATTACTATGAAAATGAATATTGAACCATGTAATTGAAAGAAGGGGAGATGAAGATCTACCTGGTCCAAATGACAAGAGAAACGGTCAACCGTAGCTCCAGTATCAAGCGAAACAAGATCCACCTCCAAAGTGAGAATCTCCACTGCTACAAATCCTTATGCAAAATGAAATGGTAAATGAAGATTTTTCTTGTATTACTATTTATAAATTTCCATTTTTTATAAGGTATAGTTATTCATGGGTTTCTTTGACAATATAATGGCTTCACTAAACCTCTGGATTGCAGTTTTGACACCACAGGTTTCAAAGTAGTTCTGATCGTTTGTTTACCTTGTCGCATCCACAAGCATAGTCTTAGTTCATTTTCAAGCTTGAAAATATGAGAACGCACCAGGTAGACTTTTATCTTTTTTTCAGACCCGTATGGACACATGAAAAAATAACCCCCTGGAGTCATATTTAAACTCTTTTCGAACTCTCTAAATATGAAAAGATCGTCAAGTGATCTTACTTCCTTTCACACTCATTAAAAGGTTCGAAAGGGCGTCTTTCGAGTGGTAGTTTATCTCTTTTTCGGCCTCGTGAGACTAACTGTATGAAAAAGTAACTGAGATATTTCTCTTTTAAGTGTTTTTCCTGACTCTATAATCATGAAAAACCTTCAAGTTTTCTGTCTTTGGACTTGCTAAAACAAACATCGACAGGCCCGTAGTTAGAAGCAAGCCAAGCAGTCTCTTGAGAACATTACCAAGTAATTCTTAGAGTCGCCCTTGAACATGGCACTTTGTTTTTTGCACGCATTATAATCCGCTGAACCTCTGCACTGAGCCAATCCTTTGAGTTTCTTTCACTCCTCTGGATGACCCGACGTAAGTCACAGCATCCACTGCATCATCAAGTTTTGGTCCATGTCATGTTTCTGTTCTCGTGCCTCAGTGTTCAAGGGAAGTATCCGCCTCGAGAGTCAGCCATCACAAATATATTGTCTCAATACCCGTGTCAATCCATGTTCATTTGATCTACCAAATTACATCTCTATGTCTATTTCATGTCATTGATGGGGTATACATTAAGGCCCTCCTTCGACGAGTCTGTTCCTGTCGACTTCAACACATTATCCAGGAACTAGACTTAGAAACCAGTTAGTACTTTGGGACCTACATGCCTCAATGGAAGGCCTCCTCACATTCAACAGTGGGTTTACATCATTGACCTCTGATCAAATGATTCCACGGATGTTTGACTCTAGCCCATCCATTCACATTCGTTGGAATGTACTAGGGTACCTTGGGAATCATTGACATTAATGGTGATCTCCCTCACACTTGTTAACGGTTTACATCATTGACTAGTAATCAAGTGTTTTCTGCCATGTTCGACATCAGGACATCTATTCACATGGTTAGATTCGTACTACATCGGGATCGGTAAGAAGACCATGGGTTGACTAATCACTTTGATATGTGCTTTGCCCAAGTTGCGAAGGAGTTTCCCTTGAACAATGACACATATACATTGTTACATAGATCCACTTTGTATTGGTCGTGGCTATGTCTTGTCATCTCGTAGAGACACTGTGTATTCCTCGTGGCTACGATCAGTTCAGGTCATTAGAGTATAGATCCACACTGTATCCTCGATGGCTATAACTTTTTATCAATACAATTATGGATCTGCAATGTATTTTATGGCGGCCATATCTTGCAAGTCTTGATCACCCAAGCATAGGTATGCCTGCCTTGGGTTTTGAACATGTCATAATATTTGTTGGATGCTTGTGTGCAGCTTCTGTCAGGTTCTCTGCATCTATACCCTTGCTTGAAAGTCTACAAATCATTTCAGTTATCAGTTCTCATCTTCTAACTTCATACTTTGGGGGGAAATCTGTTACACATCAACATTACTCTCTCTGATAAGTGTCGCAAGTGTCATATGTTGCTCACAACTATCGCAAGTGTTGCATGTTGTTCACAAGTGTCGCAAGTGTCAAGAAAAGCATACTTCCATGATGACGAGACTAAGGAGACACTTAAAATTCCTCAAACACTTGATTTGAAATAAGAGGGATGGTTAACTGAAGTCAAGTATCTCTTGCCACCTGAAAGAAGATTTCAAACTAAGGTTTTAAAAGAGAGCGCTCCCCTATATCACCCTTAGGAGCACTGGCGCTCCTCTATAAGGTGCTAGGGAGCGTTATAACACCAAATAGCCATTTTGAGGGAGCGCTATGGATTTTTAGAGCGTTGGCGCCCCCCTAAAGCCTACTGGGGAGCGCTATAGCGCTCTGATAGCCTTTTTGAGGGAGCGCTACCTATTCTGGGCAGCAGTTGATTTGTTGAGGAGAATAAGGGGGAGATCTTTCAATCTTGGAAGGCAGTTGCATTCAAATTCCTGGTTCATCCATGATCTTAGGAGAAGATCCTTGGATTAAGGAGGTAAATCCTCAACTTACCCTAAATATACCTCAAGAGGTTAAGCCTCTCTAAACCTATATAAACAGGGTCTATCATAGTGGAAAGGGGGAAGAATTGGAAGCATGAAACCTATGATCTCATAGGAAACATACAGTGAATTGGAGGAAAGTGATCAGTGAAGTTGTTGTCATCCAGATTGTGGATATTTTGAGAAAGGGTTAGACAAAGGGGACTTGATGAAGCTGTCGCATTCGCATCTACGGTTGTAAGTTACTTGTGTCATTGTTCTCATCAATATGATACGCTTGGCCTGTTTCTTTCTAGTTTGTGTTTAATCTCACATGAACTTGTCTCTGATAGATAGATATATTTCAAAGCTAATATCAATAGAGTAGGAAGTGGTTGTACTATTGTTTTTCTACAGGGCTCATCGAGGAGCGAAATATTGGAGCTCAACTCAGAGCGTGCAGGGACAAACGCCGATAAACGATACTTCTTTTCTCCTTCCTCCTCATGCATTAGTTTGTATAGATCTGAAAGGAAGTCAGTATCCATGTTAAGCATCTTTTGTCTTAAGAGTTAAGAGTCTAGCTCTCAAGAGGATATCTACCTATCCACAAGAATATTTTCCTTCAACAGTAGCACTCCCTCAAAAGGGCACTCAGAGCGTTATAACGCTCCCTAGTAGTGTATAGGGGAGCGCCAGCACTCTTGAGGGTAGGAGCGCTCCTGCAAAAGGGAAAAGTAGTGTTATAACGCTCCCTAATGGATTATGGGGGGCGCCATCACTCCTAAGAGAGGTATAGGGGAGCGCTCCCCTCCAAAAACTCAGTTTTTTGGGTGCTTTCAGATGGCAAGAGGTTCATAATACTATTGACTCATTTCTCTTCTTCCAAATCAGATGTTTGAGGTGTTTCAAGTGTCTTTCTCATGTCATTATAGGAACGACATAGGCATCATGGCAGTATGCTTTCTTTGACACTTGCGACACTTGTGAGAAAAAAATGACACTTGCGAACCTTGTAATGAAGACACTTGCGACACTATCAAAGTGAGTATTTTTTATGTGTAACAGATTGCCCCCCAAAGTATGAAGTTAGAAGACAGGAACTGATAACGGAAATGATTTGTAGACTTTAAATCAAGGGTATAGATGTAGAGAACCTGACAGAAGATGCACACAAACATCCAATAAATATTATGACATGTTTCAAACCCAAGGCAGGCATACCTATGCTTGGGTGATAAAGACTTGCAAGGTATTGCCGCCATAAAATACACTATGGATCTATAATTGTATTGATAAAAAGGTATATCCATTGAAAATACACTGTGGATCTATACTCCCATGACCTGAACTGATCGTAGCCACGAAGAATACACAGTGGATCTACGATATGACAAGACAGAGCCACGACCAATACAAAGTGGATCTATGTAACAGTATATGTGTCATTGTTCAAAAGAAATTCCATCGCAACCTGGGAAAAGTATATATCAAAGTGATCACTCAACCCAGGGTCTTCTTACCGATCCCGATGTAGTATGAATATAACCATGTGAATAGATGTCCTAATGTCGAACATGGCAGAAACCACTTGATTACCGGTCAATGATGTAAACCATTAACAAGCGCTAGGGAAATCACCATTAATGTCAATGATTCCCAAGGTACTCTAGTACATTCCAACGAAGTGAATGGATGAGCTGAAGTCAAACATCCGTGGAATCATCCAATCAGAGGTCAATGATGTAAACCCACTGTCCTAGATAATGTGTTGAAGTCGATAGGAATAGACTCGTCGAAGGAGGGCCTTGATGTATTCCCCCATCATCGACACGAAATGGACACAGAGATGTAATTGGTAGATCAAATGAACATGGACTGACATGGGTATTGAGACAAGATATTTGTGACGACTGACTCTCAAGGTGGATACTTCCCTTGAACACTGAGGCATGACAGCAGAAACATGATATGGACCAAAACTTGATGATGCAGTGGATGTTGTGACTTACATCAGGTGACCCAGAGGAGTGAAAGAAACTCAAAGGATTGGCTCAGTGCAGAGTTTCAGTGGATTAAGATGTGCACAAAGACAAAGTGTTGTGTTCAAGGGAGACTCTAAGAGTTACAGGTAATATTCTCAAAAACTGCTTGGCTTGCTTCTTTCAATTTTTCCCCCCATCTAGATAGACGAGTACCTCTTTTTAATTTAACGATCTCGAGGAGGGTAACACATGCTCAATATAGCTCACCTTTGGTAAGCTCCTCTTCCTTTGTTTAATGAACTAGAAGAAGTAAGGGTTCGGTCCCATATGGGCCTGTCGATGTTTTGTTTAGCGAGTCCACAGACAGAAAACTCGAAAGTTTTCATGATTATAGAGTCTGGAAAAACACTTAAAAGAGAACTCTCTCAGTTCCTTTTTCGTAAAGTAATCTAACGAGACCTAAAAAGAGATAAACCATCGCTCAACAAATGTTTTCTTCAAATACTTTAACGAGCGTGAAGAGAACAAGGTCGCTCGTTAATCTTTTCATGTTTAGAGAGTATGAAAAGAACTTAAAGATGACTCCAATGTTGTCATTTTTCGTAATGCTAGTCTCGCGAGGCCGAAAAAGAGATAAATTATCACTCGAAAGATGCCCTTTCAAACCGTTTAACGAGTGGGAAAGAAAGCAAGATCACTCGACAATCTTTTCATGTTTAGAGAGTCTGAAAAGAGCTTAAAGGAGACTCCAGGGGGTTCCTTTTTCGTGTATCCATACAGGTCTGAAAAATAGATAAAAGTCTACCAGGATGCATTGTCATGTATTTACAAGCACGAGACAGAACAAAGAGTAATATCGATATGCCCCCATCTTGAAAACTAGTGGCTTAACTCCAAAATCATCATCAAAGGCTGGTGACATGCCCTCCAAGCTTCAATTGATTCACCAGCTCTGAGGTCGTCACCAATTTCTCTAGTAGATGAGAAAAAGGAGAAGGGTGGATGAAAAGAAGGTTCAAGAGATATGACTTTTTCATTTTTTAATGAGCTTGACATAGGAAAATAACTATGCTCAGGGCCTCTGTTTCATTTTTTAACAAGCTTGCCACAGAGAAGAGAAACTATGCTCATGGTTTTGTCTGGATCATGGCTTCCAAGAGGATAATTCTCTGGAAGGGTACCATGTCAATGGATAAAACGCGGTCATGGCCTCCAAGAGATCTTCATTGGATGGAAGATAATCACTCGAGAAGGGACACATGTCGAGGCTCGCGATAGGAGGAAGGAGATCAGGCTCCAATAATCCTACCGAAGAAATCACCATGTCCACTACAGGATCCAAATCGTCGGAAGTTGAAAGCATGGGAGATGATGAAGAATCAACACCAGGAGGGGAGATAGACAGTATATATGCCTGAATTTCTTCACGAGGGGGAAGAAAATAGGATCGGTGGTAGTTATTATCTCGAGGTAACTTGTCAATGCGAAACATTTTCAGAATAGATTCATCCGAAGGAAAAGTTGGGGAAATGTATTCGATCACAGATGACAAGGAACTGAACCATGATTGCATTGAGGAACTGTCAAGTGCCAATCGATGTTGGGCATCTGACGAGGGAGAAGAAAATTGGTAGAAACGTATAGAAAATTGGGCTAAAGACATGACACAAGTTGAGGCTCCCTCATCCAGAATAGTTCGATGGATTTGTTGATTGTGAACAACAACATCAACGTGGAAAGCAAGTTGGTGGGAGAGTCGAGACACATAATTATCCAGGTTAAACATGATCTGATTGGACGACTCATGATCAACAGCACCAAGAGAGGTCAAGAGCATTCTACGTTGACTGGGGAAGTGCTGTATAACTTCTAACACAGACATAGTGCACGGTGCTTGAGCCAAATCTTCAACAATGTTGTAGTTTTGGGCAGCACGTGAACTAGGATTAAAGGTAGCTTTTCAAATAGTGCTCTTAGGTGGGCGTAAGATAGATTCAAACATGGGTTTCTCAATCTGGAGTGGTCTAGATGAAGGATTAACCGATGGAAGACTAAGAGAGGATGATGATGTATCCGGTAAAGTGCCGGCACCATTAGTGTCTTTTCCTTTGTCAGGGTTACCTGGTGTGTCATAGGTCTTAGAGAGAGTGGTCAAATTGATCCCATTAAACATATAAATATGTGCACTCGACGAGGACTCATCATTAGGGTCGCTAGAACTGCCCCCAGGAGAGGGGGTTTGAGCAACCATGGATTGTTTCTGTGGAAAAGGTTGAGTAAGCACAGCGGGTTGTGACTTCCCTTGGAAAATTTTGGCCACTTCATTGCGAAGTGGACAATCTCGAGTGTAGTTATCGTCACCACAAATGATACACGGGGATTTCAGTTTCCATTGTGGTTTCTTTTCGGTAGCATGTGTTTGATTTTTGGGTTGTTCATTATTATTTTTTGATTTATTCTTTGTCTTCTTCTTACCTCCATATTGTTGTGAAGGGGAATATTGAACTGCATTCACCTCAGAGATCTGAGTTTGGGGGGAGGGAGAGGAGGGTGTAGTCGATTTGGAAAAATATTGAGTTTTGATGGAACCGATAACACCATCCGCATGAGATGAGGATGATGGCTTAGAAGGATTGGTATTATCTCGAGTAGCATTCGGAAGCAAATCATACAAAGTACCATATTGGGAATAAACCAAGTCTAAGTATTGGGCCCGAGTAATGGCTTGTTCCTCTGTGACCGCACCACCCATAGCGACATCATGAGCGATCGGGGGTAACAGTGATTTAGTAAACCATTCTGCCAAGAGCATGTCAGAAATGACTACCTTGATCATCCTTCGTCGTCACCTCCACTCATGAATATGGTCAGAGATATGCACGGAGTTAGTTTGACGAAGGGAGTTCAAGAGTTCAGTACCTATCTCGTAGCGAATAGGAAGTTGAAAGTGCGTGAGGAAGGACATGGCAAGGGAATTGAAATCATGAAAAGAAGCACATGGTAGTTCAATATACCACTTTGTTGTTGAACCGGTAAGCGTTCACTGGAAAAGACGCAAATGGATAGAATAATCCATGAGGGAATTTGATGACCAAAAATGGAAATTCATCACATGGTTGTTCAGATCTTCGCCAAGGTTTCCATCAAATTTTAGGATATCAGAAGGAAGTTTAGCTAGAATTACTGGCCAAACCGATGAATGAGAAATAGGATCATTACTTAACCGAGACAAGTCTGGGAGATCCAGAGTCGCAAGGAAAGGTAGTTGTCGGTTAATGTGTGAATGATACTGGTGTGGCATAGGAACATTAGTAGGACCATAGACTGGGTTAGGTGGATAGTTGTAACTAGTAGGTCCTCCTACATACAGTTTCCGCTGGCCAGGATAAGAAGGATTTGATGGTGCATGAGAAACATTGGCATAACCCGATGGGTTCTGAACATTATAGGCCGGGTGGTTTATTTTCCCGTGACGAGGATAAACATTTTTCCCTTGAGAATGGTAAGGAGTAGATCCCGGAGGAAGATACACATGAGGCCCATCAAGAGGATAAGACTATGGTCCCGGAGAACTCCATGTCGTATTTTGGATGCCGCCCAAATAAGATTGCCCGAAAGATGTTCCGTAAGGGACAGGATTGGATACTCCTCCTAGTGGGTTATTATACAAGTTCCCCTCAATGTGGGGTTGATTAAAAGTGCCTCCTGAAGATACTCCCCAGGGTTGTGAAGGGTTTCTAGCAAATGAGGGTTTCCCCCCTGCCAGCGGTGGATTTATGACCGGGGTGTGACTGGAAAATGGAGGTTGCCCTCCAGGAGGAGTATGAAAAGGGGACTGTCCCCTGGGAGGGGTAGGCCTGCCATGGAAAGGTAGTCCTCCAGGAGGAAATGGCTCGTTGGATGGTGGTTTCCCTTCAACTGGTTATGTTTGGCTAGCAAGGGTCTACATTCCCGGGTGAGAAGATGTCCCAGCAGGATCGTGTGGAACATGCGGAGCTGTAGAGTAAAAACTTGTAGAAACAGGGGTAGAGATTGAAGTGCTTTGGGGATGAGTAGAGGTGATGAGTCTAGCATTAGGATGGACTTATGATGGTGTGGCAGTAGAGTGAATAACCTGATCTACTGGGTGATTCATGGTTTGACCGGATGGTCCTGTTTCACTAGGAGGGTCATGAGAATGAAAGGGTTTTCGAATAGATTTGAAATGTTCATAGAGATCGCATCCCGATGAAGTCCTCCATACAGAACGAGTAGGTGTGGGATTGGTTTCTACTACGGTTCTAGGACGAACAGGAGTCCTATACTCATCACCAAATATTGGTTCTGTGGATCCCATATATGTTTCGGTAAATATCCTCTCTGGTAATCGTGGGACTTCTTGATCTATGATGTTCCCAAGGGAGTCTAAATGAACCAAAAGTGGTTTGAGAGGAGTTACCAACATAGGTGTGGTGGGATTTTCAACCATGACCAAAGCGTCTTCTAAGTTATCTAACGGAGGAGCAATAGCACTTCCAGCGCCAGATTGATTTTCTACCTCTCTACGGTAGTTGTCTGCTGGAGGGTTAGGAGGTAAGGGTTGATAGCCTTCCGGAAGCAGCCCTTGCATCCTACGTGATCGGCAAAGACCTTTATCGTCTACGGGTTCAATTGTGGAGGATAACAGAACACACTGAAAATCTAGGGCCAACTAATAAAAAGAAACAACATGTGCTAATAAAATCTAGGAATCAACCAAGCAGACAAAACTTCTCTCGATGACCGTACTAGTTGGTGATGAAATCCAAAGTCACGTGATCAAGTCGAGAAGGGGCTAGGATATTGTGGAATAGTTACAATGGCGACCTGCTTAACAGACTTTCACCTTGGTGCAAGCTTCCACGCAGTAATTGTGGATTTACCCTCCAAGGAGCCCGAGTGAGTTTGACCAATGTTTGTTCCAGGTACAGTGAGACTTCCCTTCATCGCCACCTTGTGTAAGTACCTAAAGATTATGGCAACTAAAGACACCAATTCACAGTGAGTCCTTGGGCGGGTACAATCGACAGTCCAATCCAGAATGTATGGGTAGGATAACAAGTCCAAAATCAACCCGAAAGGCTCCCACACATAATCATGGGTATACCTTCCAGTGACCCCCAGTATACGATCCGACCACTACAAACAGTTGAACCACGGAGGGATAATCTTTGTAATTCGCCTGAATGCGACCTCGTGCGTAACCCCTGTGTGAGAGGGGGATCCCAGAAAACCAATACGACAATTGGATTTGACTCTCCCTAACTCAAGATGCTAATGTTTGTTTTGAAAACTTTGGAGAGTTGTACTCACAGCCTAATCCAAAGTGCTAACCCTAGTCTATTGTTGGTGGAAGATCCTGAAAACAAAAAATGTTATAGATAATTTTTAATTAGCATTTGTTTTATAGTTGTTCTTTACTCAAAGGGTGAATGAAAGTGAAACTAATGGAATGATGACTCAATGCCCAAAAACATGCATAGAATATGATAATCAATCGTTTCTTTTCAATGAACGCCTATTTAAAGGAAAGATAAGGAGTCGTTTTCACTTTCAAACACTAATATGAAAAGTCCTCAAAAAATTGGTTCTCAATCGAATCTAATGCAATGCTAAAACATTTTCAAAAACACCTTCTAATATGCAAATCAAGCACTAAAATGTATCTTTTTCATTTGTATGCGAATGATGACTAATTCAATGCAAAAACTTCTCCTATCAACTACCTTTTCATATCAAGGAGATTCAGACAAGTATGATCAGATTTCGCACACACAACACACACCCTCTTGTTGTGATTGAAACAAGAAGCAAACAGAGAACAAAAATAACAAAGCAAAATCAAACAATTCACACAAAAGAGATATGTTTAAGAACGATGACCTCAAAAAACCAAGTGAGAAGAGTCATAGACTTCATATGTCCTTCACTGGAGTTCCCGCTCAGTCAGATAGGAGAGAAAAAAACAACGGATTGATTTCAAACTCTCAACAACAAAAACTCAAAAATAAGGAAGAAGCGAATAAAATCTGAACAACAAGGTGTTTACTTCTCAGGAGGAAGCATGTCAAAGGTCAAAGGAAGAATCATTGAATCACAAAGCAGCTCAGCAAGTGAAAAAACAGGATCTGGACCTCCAAAAAATGCAATTTTTTCAAGAGATTTTGTGCAAAAAAGGGCTGGCGCTCTGGTGTAAGGGACACTAGGGTGTTATAACACTTTTTCCAACACCTTTAGGGAGTTTTGTATCTCTCCTAACATGGGCATAGGGGCGTCAGGCTCAAAAAACTCATAAAAATGTCCAAAAACCCAAAATTTCAGTCAAATTTTGACAGTCAAGTTGAATGTGATGGGGTAAAGAGTCAATTAGCATATGAAATCAAACAAATAGGGTGAAAAAGGTCTAAAAACAATCAAAGTGTAAGGCAAGGTCTATGAGGAAAAAACAAACCTAAGAATGTTCTGATTCTTCCCCAGCGGAGTCGCCAATTTCTGTTGAAGGAAAATCTCCCTACGGACAGGTAGATCTCCTCAAAGAGATAGACTCTTAACTCTAAGACAGAAAGTGATTTTCATGGTCACTGACTTCCTTTTAGGTCTACATAAACTAATGCATGAAGAGGAAGGAGGGAAGACGTATCTTTTACCGGTGTTTGTCCCTGCACGCTCCGAGTTGAGCTCCAATCTTTCACTCCTCGATGGATCCTGTAGACAAACAAAGTATGACCACTTCCTACTCTATCAAGATTAGCCCGAAATAGATCTATCTACTAAAGAGACAAATTCATGTGATATTGAACATAAATTAGAAATAAACAGGCCAAGTAAATTATATTGATGAGGACAAAACATTGATTACAACCGTAGATGGAATGCGACAGTTCTGCCAAGTCCTCCTTGTCTAACCCTTGCTCAAAAGTTCCATAGTCTGAATGATGATAGCTTCATTGATTATCCTCCACTTCACTGTGAATCACTTATGAGATCATAAGTTTGATATGATTCTCCATCAAGCTCCCCTTTCACCATGAGAAAGCTTTCTTATATAGCCTTGGAGAGGCCCAACAACTTGAGATATCTTTGGGGTGAGTTGAGGATTTTCCTCCTTCAGTTAGGGATCTGCCCTAACATCATGGCTTGATTGAGGATTTGAATCCAAATTCCTTCTAAGAATGAAAAGATCATTTCCCCATTCTTCTCAACAAATCAACTGCTGCCCAGAATATGTAGCGCTCCCTCAAAAGGGCACTCAGAGTGTTATAACGCTCCCTAGTAGTGTATAGGGGAGCACCAACACTCCTGAGGGTAGGAGTGCTCCTGCAAAAGGGAAAAGTAGTGTTATAATTCTCCCTGATGGCTTAGGGGGGGGTGCCAGCACTCTTGAGAGAGGTATAGGGGAGCGCTCCTCTCCAAAAACTCAGTTTTTTGGGTGCTTTCATATGGCAAGAGGTTCATAAGCCTATTGACTCATTTCTCTTCCTCCAAATCAGATGTTTGAGGTGTTTCAAGTGTCTTTCTCATGTCATTATAGGCACGACATAGGCATCATGGAAGTATGCTTTCTTTGACACTTGTGACACTTGTGAGCAAAAAACGACACTTGCGAACCTTGTAATGACGACACTTGCGACACTATCAAAGTGAGTATTTTTTATGTGTAAAAGGTATAGGATGGAACTTGAGAAGAATCTTGTTGGCCAAGTTGGTTGTTACACCCAGAAGCAGGAGGATTAGAATCATGGTTAAAATAAGGAATGCCTCCCATATTAGGAGTCATTTGAGGGATTTGAGAACCACCAAACGAAAAAGGAGTGTAGGGAGGTGTAATTCCCCCAAGTCCAATGCGAGAATTAGGGCCAACAGTTGGTATGGAACTCGAAAAATGTGAAGTAAAGTTCAGCATACCATAAGAAAAAGGACTAGAAGCCATAGGGATGGACTGAACATTATAGATCGGTGAGTGTCCAAGAGACCCAAAAGGGTTTGAGGCAAGAGATTGAGAATTCACTATAGGTCAAGCCATAGTAATGATAGGTACCTCCGACACTACAACCATTGTGGTTGCAGGACTCAAAGGGGTGTCATAAACTATAGTGGTTTAAATGTGTTGAACCTGCACAGAATAGATCTAGCTAGAAAATACTACACACATTTGCAGAGAGAAATTGAGAAAGAAGAAGCAAGATAGAAAGAATGGAAGAATTCTCATTAACCGTATTCCACACTCAAAGAGTGAATAATTTACAATAGATATAGGATACATGAGTAAATAATGAGTCTAGATTGATCTGGACACACACTAGTAGTTACAAGAGTAAACTGCCACCTAGTCTAGTCTCTCAGGTAGTTACAGGAGTGAACTGCCACCTAGCTGAGTTAACTAGTCAACTAGTCTTCAGTTAACTGACTGAACAAAGAGTAGTGAGTTGGTGATGATCCCAATGTTTCATGGTGACAAAACCAATGCAACATCTAAACTCAACTCAACTAGTCAAACTGAAGTGTCAACTGAAAGAGAATATTCTCCAGGTGGAATATTCTCCCCTAAAATATAGGAGAGTGGATAATGACTAATTATGACTAATAAACAAGGAATAAATTTAGGAAAAATAAATCCTAGGTGTGTGTGAAGTAACTCCAACACCCCCCCTGAACATCACTATGGTGAAAATAAAGAATGGGTCCTGGCTACGAGGCCATGTTAGGTACCCAAATACAAAATATACACTGAACTAAATGAGGAAAGAGGGAAAACCTCATGGGAACAAAACTCCCCCTCAAACTACAATGCATAAAACAAAAAATGAGAAGGAACAAAAAATATTTGCTAAGCAACCATGTCCTTCACTCCAAGAAGACCTCGCAACTATGCAAGTTTGTGCTCTTTGAAGATTTTGTTGAAGATGTAGATGTTTGCACGGATATGATGAAGTATATACATCATTGATATTTCCACACATATTCACTTTATCTTCTTGTAATGAATAATATCCAAATAAATTTTGGATGAAATTTTGAAAACCGTGCGGCCGTTTCCAGAAAAATGCTGAAATTTTGTTGATTTTAAAATAATCATAACTTCACTTTCCGAACTCCGTTTCGAACTATTTTGTTTTTGAAAATGGATATTTTCCCGAGAGGAATTCAAATATCAAATTTGTTTCTAAAAAATGTTCTCAGAAAATATCAGAATGGCGTCTGATGTGGGCGAATCTCTTTTTGTCTCCTGACATGCATGCATGGTGCATACAAAAGTGTCTTCATGTGATTCCTGAGATGAATTCCATATATATTCCACATGAATTTCAGAAAATAAATCTGAAATGGAGTAGACATCATCTTCAATTATTGGAATACAAATTTCTACAAAAACGTTTGTAGAAGACTCTTCATAATAAGAGGCTTGATCTTCTGATGGATTCTCTTCTGGCTCTATCTGTTCGACCTCCTGCATGAAATATCCACAATATTCTTTATTCCCAAATAGAACCTCCAATCTGATCCATAATTCATTTGGAGTTAATCCTTGTGATTCTTCATATACTTGATGGAAAAGTTCGGTAGAAACAAACACGTTGATACTTCCTATGGCCATATCTTGTCTATTGAGAAAGTCATTTTTCTCATTGAAGGAATTAGGCTCTACTTCCATTTCCATGGTTATTTGGTATAATCCTCTGCATATAAGATGAAGTAGAATTTTTGGCTTCCATTCCAAATAGTTATGAGGCATGAGAAGTATTTCCGGCGAATAATCCATCTTTGTGTTGTCTTGAATCTTTTGTACCTGCAAAAATGATTTCATGTAGATTTTTATTAGTAGTTCATCGGCTCTGATACCATGTAAATGTGTTTAACCCGCACATAATATATCTATCTAGAAAATACTACACACATTTGCAGAGAGAAATTGAGAAAGAAGAAGCAAGATAGAAAGAATTGAAGAATTCTCATTAACCATATTCCACACTCAAAGAGTGAATAATTTACAATATATATAGGATACATGAGTAACTAATGATCCATAGTGGTGGTCTATATTGATCTGGACACACACTAGCAGTTACAAGAGTAAATTGCTACCTAGTCTAGTCTCTCAGGCAGTTACGGGAGTGAACTGCCACCTAGTTGAGTTAACTAGTCAACTAGTCTTTAGTTAACTGACTGAACAAAGAGTAGTGAGTTGGTGATGATCCCAATGTTGCATGGTGACAAAACCAATGC
>ML780232.1:36940-52757 GCA_009831015.1 Picea engelmannii
AAAATATACCAAAATTTCAACATGGTCTTAGGGTTGGTTTCCTTCATAACAATCTAACCACTAGAAGGAATATCCTCAATTTCCCCCATTGCCAAGATTGTTGAGCACTTACTGAATAAACTAAGAAGGTATCCTAAGTAGGGATCATATCTTCCTTGGATCAAATCTTCAAATTTCTAAATTTGAGATATTAGGATTTCCTCATAAAAACCCTAAGTTTGCAGTGCTAGTTCCTTCATGCCAGTTCCTTAGTACCAGTTGTAGCACCAGTTGCAGTGCCAGTTGCAGTGCAAGTAGCAGTACCATTTGTAGTACTAGTTGCAGCACCAGTGGAAGTTCCAACACTAGTTGGAGTAATAGTTGCAGTAAAGTTTTTGTGAAATGTTGGGCCTAATATTTGGTTGTTATAGTGAATCATTACCCTAGCATATCTCCAGTTACATTTAGATTTCAAGTTGGATAACTTTGAAGTTTTAGGGTTCATCATTATGTGTCATTGTTGTTGGATGGTGCCACTGTCTATCGCTTCTTGTCGTTATTACCTGAGGTATGTACTTACACATGTTTAAATTGTATCACTATTTTGAGTGTGATTGCAAGAGAAGGGATGTCTAGTCCAAGAAACAATTGTATATCTAGAGGGATCTCAGATCCAACACATTCAGAGGAAAAATGCACTCCAGGTTTGATTGTTTTCATATGCCTCTAGCTTTTATGGAATTATTGTGAGCTTATGAACATCTAGTTGTATTTTGATATATTGAAGTTATGATTCTCATACTAACCTCTGTTCAAAGTTAAAGTGATGAACTGACTCTAGTCAAAGTATTAGACTGATTAAGGTTGATATTTTCGAGTTTCCTTTCATTATATTCCCTAACTCATATTTTTGTATAGAAATCATATGTTGGCATATTTTACAAGAAGAGTGTGCTTGTCATTGATGGAAATAACAACAACGAACCAAACCTTCTAAGTCAGAGAGATCAAAATCTTAAAAGGAAGAGCGATAGTGTTCGTTGGATCACCAATCCCAAATACCCGATGATCGTTAGATCAATGTTCAGTGACCATAGGATGTGCAGAGGTGAAGTACAGATCCAATCCATTGGATCTGAGCGTCGAGGATCAATAATCATTGGACCCAGAAATAAATGCATGAATGTTAAGCCATTGGATGAGTGTAGGAGAGAGGACTTATCAAAGTCCCAAAGTAAGTAGGGACCATCCATCATCAAGACTGACAGGTGGCACATGATTCACAAATCCGGAGAAAATTACTTCGAGAATTTTTAGTTTGAGATCTGAAATCCCCGAAGTTCGGAGAGCCGTAGATTCGGAGTAAACGTCAGTTGTGAGATCATTTTAAAGTGGAAGGACATGATCGATCAACAACATGATCGATCAACAACATTTATTTCGGTTCTAAAAGTTACAAGGAGGTTACTGTTCAAGGATTCTCACTTCGAAAGAATTGGCAACTTGAAAAGTCGAAATACCCGAAGTCCCAAAGGACAAAGTCCCGAAGTGAATAAGGATCCACGTCAGCAAGACTACGTCAGCAAGGACACATGGTTCAATCAGACAAAGACAAGTTTCAAGTTGATTCAGCATTTCAGGTACGTGAAAATCACAAATTCAAGTGACACGTGGCAGCTACTAGGCTCATGATACGTCATCAAGTGATGTAAGTAAGTCATGTCACTCCGAGAGTTTTACTTCGGGATATTTATAACCAACACTTTCCCAAAGTTCTGAAGTCCTGAACACCAAAGTCCCAAAGTGGACATAAGTCCTCCGATCTGAAGAACACCTCGGGTGCATCATCAACCATTTATCTAGTACAGTGGAAGGACAATGTAAGTGGAAGTGCTAACCGATAGAAAGAAGTCTCCACCACCTATTACTTATTAATTATGTGAACACTTCAGAGGAGAATGAAGCAGCGATCAGCCTAAAGTCCCAAAGTTCCAAAATCACTTATGATCGTTTATCATGCAGGAGGGTACGTGTCAACGGATCGTGAACTTCGGGCGAAAATACTCCGGGAAAACGTGAAGGTGAAAGGTTGGAAAGTTGAGATTTTCGAACCCCAAATACCCCAAGGGATTGTGACCATTGATCCAAAAGGGACACACGTCAGTGGATTGTCAGCTCTGGGAAAAAGCAAAGGAAGGTTGAAAGGTTGGAAAGTTGAGATTTCTGAACCCCAAATACCCAAAGGGATTGTGACCTTTGAATCGAGAAGACCACGCATCGTTAGATCGTGGACTCCAAGTGAAATGCTCTAGGCGCAAGCAGATTTTGAGAATCGAGACTCTCGAAGCTCGAAAGGCGAAATCGATCTTATCCATTGGTTTGGAGGGCCACATGTCACTTGGTCGTTGGTACTAAGGATCGCATGTGGACGAAGGAAAGAAGGAAGGAAAAGACAATAGATCGAATCCGTTGATCGAGGAGCACCATCAAGATTGTGAGATCAACAGTCCCATCACATTGTGGGGACAGAACATGCTCAGCTCTTAATTTTTCTTGAGTGGACCACAATCGAAACCACGATTTTTTAGAAAGGATGCGTGGAGGATCATAGTGAATTGTGGGGAAAAAAGTGGGTTTCCCTCAAACTGCCCATGGACATGCCCACAATCGTGTGGTCACATGAAGTTCATATCCCAAGGTCATATCGTGAAATGGATCTAGAGCTCACAAGACTGAGATTAGGAAGCACCTTTTAAATAGGCATTTGGTCACCATCGGTGATCACGTGAAGGAAGAGGATTAGAAGTCAAAGAATCCAAAGACGACTGGTTGTAACTGACAGAGAAGACAAAGAGTTGCGACTTCCAGAGAAGTCGAGGAATCTCATGGAAACGACCTCTAATGATGAACACATTCAACATAACCACCACAGAAGAAGAAGAGTTTATATGATGATCATGCAGAGGACTCGGCATGTAAACGATATGCAGAAGAAATAAGAAGGTGTTGATTTTGATTGGAAGCCACGTTGTGGGGAGGATGAGACACAGTGAACAACTTGAAGGGTAGAATAGTGGCGCAGTGAAGATCATGTGGAGGCATAGTGCATAGAATGGACATGGAATACAAAGCATAAAATCCAGAAGAACAAAAAGTGAAAAGGAGTGAGCAGGAGGACACTGATGTAGACAGAGTATAGAAGTGTAGCAGAACAATGATTAGACTGGTAAGCCATTGATGAACACTATATCACTGTAATAAATTTCAGTAAGCAAAGATTTATATTTCAGGGTGGTAGGGTGGTGCTAGGGAGGACTGTTGTCCTCAAAGTTTCAAGTGGGTTCTTGAACACAGGGAGTTGAATCTTCCATCTGGTTGCAGCCAGAAAAATCAGGGTGGTAGGGTGGTGCAAGGGAGAACTATTGTTCTATGTTATATAGGTTGGTGCCTGTGTGACTGGAAGTTGGTGCTTCCATCCAGTTGGTGCTGGAACACTCAGGAAGTTGGTGCTTCCTTCTAGTTGGTTATAGATAAATTAGAGAGTTGGTTCTCTCAACAAGTTGTTGCTTGTAAAACAAAGGTGGTATCCTCAAAAGGCATTGGTGCTCATAAGAATGATAATGTACATAAAATAAAGACTACTTATCATATCAAGAAGAAGAGGTTTTGTTTCCTTTATGGGTTTCCTCAGGAAATATCTATCTCTGTATATTTCATGTGTGTGATTTGTTGAATATTCTATTTCTTACTTCCCTGCATTATTGTGATCATCATTGACTGTTATGTAAAGAGTTTAAAATGGGCATAATTGTTTAAGCACAGTGACAACTGATTCACCCCCCCCTCTCAGTTGTTCAACAATTAGTATCAGAGCGATTTCCTTTTATCTAAGGGTAGATCCTAGAGATTAAACATGATTATCCATGAAGTAACTTCAACCAATAAGGCCCCCATGTTCAACGGAACAAAATTTGCCTTCTAGAAAGTTAGGATGAGAACCTACATAATGGATTTAGGTGCAGATGTCTGGGATATATAGAGACTGGTTATGTAAAGCCAGTTGTAATAGCTTCTAAGGATGGAAAGCTACAATTCAGATTCAACGCTAAGGCTATGAATGTTATTCTGAGTGGGCTTGCAGAAACATAATATGTAAAAGTTATGTGCTTAGAATCTTCCAAAGAAATGTGGGACAAACTCATTAGCAGTTATGAAGGTAATGAGAAGGTAAAGGATGCCAAGCTTCAAACCTACAGATTACAGTTTGAACAGCTAAATATGAAAGAGGATGAAACTGTTGGGAAGTACTTTCTGAGAGTTGAAGAACTAGTAAATGCAATGATAGGACTTGGTGAAAAAATTGAGGATGTCTCTTTAGTTCATAAAATTTTGAGATCTTCGCCAAATAGGTTCAACCCAAAGGTCTTTGCTATAGAAGAACTTAATGATCTAAAAGCTCTTCCTATTGACCAACTCCTAGGAACTATGACTTCTTATGAAATGAGGATAGGTAAAGATAAACCCACCTCTAGAGAAGCATCATTTAAATCAGATGAGAATGAGGATTTTGAGCTTGATTAAATTGAAGAAAACTTTGTGAGAAGACTAAAGAAAGGATTAGGCAAGTACCAAGGCAAGTTTCCCTTCAAATGTTTTAACTGTGGAAAGATAGGTCACTTTGCATATAAGTTTCCACATAAGAAGTAGGATCAGAATTTTGAAGGTGAAAAGAAGTACAAACCCAAGATATTTGGTAAAAAGAAAAGTTTGTGTGTAAACAATGATGACTCTTCAGAAGACACAGATAGTGACTCTTCCTATGAATATAAGGTTAATGAATTTATGCTTATGGCCAAAGAGGATTATGATAATAAAATCAAAGGAAGTGATGTTAATGATGAAGAAGTTGTGGTTGATATGGAAGGTGAACTAATCAGTGATTTAGAAGAGATTGGCAGACTCATACTTAAGAAGAGAAAACAAAAACAATTGTTGATGCAATTTGAAAAGAATGGTAAAAAACATGATGAATACTTTGCCCTGCTAAAAGTGGAGTTAGAAGAGGCAAAGAAAATAGAGGACATTCTGAAACAACAATTATCAGAAAAGAAGGCAAGACGTAAAGCCTTGGAAGAAGAGGTAGTAAAAACCAGAAAAGAGATGGAGAAGTTTAAATCATTATATCTCCAAAATATTCCAAGCATTAAAGCCTCAGCAGAACTAAATGGCATTCCGAGAAAACAGAGATATCCCTTGTTGAAGACTGGTTTAGGTTATGCAAATGGTTCAAGCAACAAACAACCAGAAAGAAAAGAGCCAGTAAAGATGATCAAGTTCCAAGTCAGTAGACAATCAGACCATGTGAGTACTATGCCACCGAAAGCTAATCAAGAGAATATGATCCCTGATAAAAAATAAATATATTAGAATATGGAGAAACAAATGCCAAGAAGGAGGCCATCCTTCAGGTACCAAAATTTCTTCCATGGTTATTGTTTTTACTGTTCCAATTTTGGTCATAAGATTGCAAATTGTCAAATTAATCTTAGAGACATGCAACTGAGGAGGTCAAGAAATAAACAATCTTTGCAACATAGAACTAAGAAGCCAATGAGTAGACAACGCAACACCAATCAATCTAACCTATTGAACAATGAGCTTGAATGTTATAGCTGTCATAACTTCAGCCACAAAGCTGCAAACTGTCATCTGAAAAATTACAAGGAAAATCCAAGGATAAATCCCTAATATAGAAATGTCAGCACATGGAAAAAGAAAGATAGTGAAAAATGTGGTCTAATGCTTTCAGCTCAAAAAAAAAAGACCCTTGGTATATAGATAGTGGATTTTCCAAGCACATGACTATAGACAAGGATAATTTTATGTCTATAAGTAAAAGAAAAACAGGAAATGTAACCTTTGGAAATGATGGACCAAGTAAAATAAAGGGTAAAGGGATGGTGAGTTTGAGTAATGGTAAAAGAAAATCCTAGGATGTTCTGCTTGTAGATGGGCTGAAACATAATTTTCTCAGTGTAAGTCAAATGTGTGACAGAGGATGTGAAGCGGTGTTCACTTCAAAAGATTGTAAGATAAAGTCTATAAACTCAGGACAAGTGGTGGCTAAAGGCATAAGGACAGATGATAATGTATACATGTTGAAAGAAGATAGAGAAGAGTGTCATCTAAGAAAACATGATGAAAGAGTGTTATCTTGAGGTAGTAAAAGATCTTCCAAGAATATCAAAGCCACAAGATTCTGTGTGTAAACCCTGCCAAGTAGGAAAGCTAACCAGGACATAGTTTAAATCCAAGAGCTCTACTTCAACAAGGAAACCACTCCAATTAGTTCATATGGATTTATGTGGACCATCAAGATAGGAAGGCACATGAAAGGAAAACTACTTTATGTTGATCATTGATGATTACTCGAGACTCACTTGGCTTTCGTTTCTCAAAGAAAAAGCTGAAACATTTGAGAAATTTAAAATATTTAAGGCTTTAACTAGAAATCAAACAAGAAACAGCTTAAAGGCAGTAATATCAGATAGAGGAGGAGAATTTGTTTCAAGTGATTTAAAGGAATTCTATGATAAACATGGCATCAAGAGACAATACACAATCCCAGGAACTCCACAACAAAATGGAGTAGTTGAGAGGCAAAACAGAATAGTTCAACAAATGGCCAGGTCAATGATGAATGAGAAGAACATTGGTAAAACTTACTGGGTAGAATAAATACACACAACAATCCATATTCTTAACAAATCCCACCTCAGACCACATAGTGACAAGACACCTTATGAGATGTGGTATGGAAGACATGCTTCAATCAAACACTTAAAAGTATTTGGGAGTAAGTGCTACATAAAGAATAATAATGAAAACCTTGGCAAGTATGATGACATGGCTGATGAAGGCATATTCTTAGGATATGCTACCAATAGTAAAGGATATAGATGCTTTAATAATGTATTACCTAAATTACTTGATTGCATTGATTTAAAAGTTGATGAAGGAGTCCCAGTAAGAGAGGTGAGCAATATTGAGTCTACTACAGAGGACATAGCTGAAACTGAATATGAACAGGTCCAAGAATTAGATGGAGAAGAGACACCCAGACAAGAAGACTTAGGACAACAATCAACATCAAATCCTTCCTCCAAAATTACTCAAAAGAATCATCCTGAAAGTCAGATAATTGGTGAGAAAGACAAAGGTGTACAAACCAGGAGAAGGGTAATCAAAGACACCGAGAAATCACATATAGATTTCATATCCATGGTGGAACCCAATAACTTTAATGAATACAGTAAAGACGTAAATTGTTTAAAATCAATGAATGAGGAACTGGACTAGATTGAAAAGAATGACACTTGGGAACTTGTTCCTAGGCCAACAAATAAAAATTTAGTAGGATCAAAATGGTTCTACAAAAATAAGATGAACGGGCAAGGAAATATTGTAAAAAATAAGTCTATATTGGTGTGCAAAGGATATGCTCAAATAGAAGGACTAGATTTTGATGAAACATTTGCACCCGTAGCAAGATTAGAATCTATCAGAATGTTTCTTGCCTATGTTTGTCATAAAAAGTTTAAATTCTATCAAATGGATGTCAAGCCATCTTTTCTAAATGGATATCTAAAAGAAGAAGTTTATATGGAACAACCAGAGGGTTTCCAACTATCAAATAACCTTGACTTTGTCTGCAAGATGAAGAAAGACTTATATGGGTTGAAACAAGCTCCTTGTTCCTGATATTACAGACTGGATAAGTATCTTCAAGACAAAGGGTTCAAGAGAGGAACATTTGACAACAATCTATATATCAAAAAAGAGGGTAATGATTTGCTCATTCTGTTGGTCTATGTAGATGACATCATCTTTGGAAGAAATAATGCCTCATTGGTACAATGGTTTGCTTCTACTATGCAGTTTGAATTTGAAATGTCTATGATAGGGGAACTACCATTTTTTCTTGCTTTGGAAATTACTATAAGTCTGAAGGAATATTTATTTCTCATGAGAAATATCTAAGAGAAATGTTGAAAAGGTTTCAAATGGAAGACTCTACACCTATGAACACACCTATGGTGACTAGATGCAAGTTAAGCAAGGATGATGACTCACCTGATGTTGACCAGAGTTCATACAGGTCTATGATAGGCAACCTATTGTACATCACAACATCTCGTCCAGACATAATGCATGTTGTTGGAATCGTAGGAAGGTATCAGGCTGCACCTAAACAGAGTCATTTGTTAGCTGTCAAAAGAATATTCAAATAATTGAAAGGAACAATGAACTATGGCCTATGGTATCCTAGGAATCAGAATTTTCAACTATCAGTCTATTCATATTTTGATTGGCATAATTTTGTGGATGAAAGGAAAATCACGAGTGGAGTGTAAGAATATAATGGATGTGCTTGTTTAACTGTATACAATATCACTATTGTCACCCAAGCATAGGCCGAAGCCACCCTTGAGCACCTTAACCTTGACAGAGAATCATTCTAGAAGAAAACCCTAGGCTAGATAGCCAAACAAGATGGCGCACCTCTCTCCAAGGATAGCGCACCAAACAATAGTAACAAGAGTTGATCAAAGAGTCAAAACCATAACCAAGAGAGAGTCCAAGCCAAAACCAAAATCTCCTAGCTGCAGCAGCTGCAACAACAACTCTCCTCCAAACTTGCGCACAAACTGGCCAACTGCAGTGAGCACAAGTGTTGCTTCTACAGTTATGAGAATGCTTGCCAGAATGAAGACTGACCTCTAATATTTATACAAAAACTGGAAAATTTCTTGGGTTGACTTCTCATTCTGGGTGCCTATTTACTTAGTATATAATATTTCCTTTAGCCGACTTCTTCTCTTGGAGACTAATAACCTAATACAAATTATCCTCTTGAGCCAACTTGTCTTCTAGGTTTATTAGACAACTAATTTAGGGTTTCTTCTTGCTTCCCAATATATTCTATTCTTGTCAAGTTTACACTTGGAGGTAAATACCTCCCGCATCTACCATAATATCAGCACTCCCTCCTAGCTAGGAAGGTATTGAAGGTAATGGTCTTGAGCACAAACCTACCATTCACCCGGTAGCATCAACATAGTCGTATAGACTATCTCATGATTAGATAATGAGAACCATCATAACTATCAGTGTCATCAACTGCATCATCTCTCAAAACCATACTCCATCTGAGTAATCAAACATGATGCTGGATAAGTCACTCACTCCATAGAGTGACACAGGAACCTTTCTTCTGATCTGGACATATGTCCTAGAAGAATAAATGCCCTGAATCATTTTTTGTTTGGGGAAACTCTGTCCATTGATCATCCATCTAGTTGTTAATAATTTCCAACACTATTGATAGTCTTCAAGGCGATCAGAGCAAAGTCATTCTTAGTAACCCTAGCGATAGTGATTTAGTAACTACTCCTGCTAGAAACCCTAGAGGCAATTCTTCAGTGAGCTTAGTATCCTTATGGGTATGCTCCCTTCCAGTGGTTAGACTGAATGAAGGACTTTTGGGCCCATAACCTGTTAGAATATAATGGATGTTCTCTTTTAACTATAGACAATATCACTATTGTCACCCAACCATAGGCCGAAGCCACCCCCTAGCACCTTAACCTTGACAGAGAATCATTCTGGAAGCAAACCCTAGGCTAGATAGCCAAACAATATGGAACACCTCTCTCCAAGGATAGAGCACCAAACAAGAGTAACAAGAGTTGATCAGAGATTCCAAACCATAACCAAGAGAGAGTCCAAGCCAAAACTGAAATCTTCTAGCTACAGCAGTTGCAACGACAACTCTTCTCCAAACTTGCGCACAAACTGACCAACTGTAGTGTGCACAAGTGTTGCTTCTACAGTTCTGAGAATTCTTGCTAGAATGAAGACTGGCCTCTTGTATTTATACTAAAAATGGCAAACTACCTGGGCCGACTTCTCATTCTGGGTGCCTATTTACTTAGTATATAATATTTCCTTTAGCCGACTTCTTCTCTTGGAGCCTAATAACCTAATACAAATTATCCTCTTGAGCCAAATTGTCTTCTAGGGTTATTAGATGACTAATTTAGGGTTTCTTCTTGCTTCCCGAAATATTCTATTCTCACCAGGTTTACACGTGGAGGTAAATACCTCCCGCAGCTACCATAAAATCAACATGGAGGTGCATTCTTCTTAGGAGATTCCCTTGTAGCATGGTTGAGCAAGAAGAAAGGTTCCATTTCCTTATCAACTATAGAAGTTGAATACATTGCAGCTGCCACTTGCTATACCCAAGTATTTTGGATGATTCAGACACTTGCAGACTTGGAGGTAAAATATACTGCACCGATCCCAATTCATTGTGATAATACTAGTGCAATTAGTGTGTCAAAGAACCCTGTATTTCACTCCAAGACCAATCATATACCCATCAAGTATCACTTCTTGATGGAACAAGTGACCAACACTGTTGTTTCTTTGCATTATATTCCATCCAAATATCAAATTCTTGATATCTTCACAAAACCGCTTGCAAAAGCTCAATTTGAGTATCTACGCCAGAAGTTGGGCGTGACCTCGTTATCAAGCTAAATAGTCCATCCTGCCAAGGGGAGTATGTATTAGTTGAATATCCGATACCTCCAAAAAGTACTACAACAACTCAGGGGGAGCCTATTTTTTTTTACATTGATGTCAAAGGGGGAGAAAAGATGTTTCTTGGATGCTATAGTTGGAGGTCCAAGCAGAATAGCACAGCCTTTCAGGGTTGCCATCAATGTCAAAAGGGGAGATTGTTGAAATATTTTACAGAAAGAGTGTGCTTGTCATTGATAGAAAGAACAACAGTGAACCAAACCTTCTATTTCGAAGAGATCAGAAGCTCGGGAGGAAGAGCAACAATGGTCATTGAATCACCAATCCCAAATACCCGATCACCGTTAGATCAACGTTCAATGACCATAGGAAGCACAGAGGTGAAGTACAGATCTGATCTGTTGGATCTGAGCATCGAGGATCAACAATCATTGGATCCAGAAATAAATGCATGAAGTTTAAGCCATTGGATGAGTATAGGAGAGTGGACTTGTCAAAGTCCCAAAGTCCTGAAGTAAGTAGGGACCGTCCATCGTCAAGACTAACAGGTGGCACACGATCCACAACTCTGGAGAAAATCACTTCAAGAATTTTGAGTTTGAGATCTGAAATCCCCGAAGTCCGGAGAGACAAAGTAAACATCATTTGTCAGAGCATTTTAAAGTGGAAGCATAGGATAATCTATAAAAGAAACATCACAAAAAGATCATGCCGTCAATCTAAGAACATGATCGACGAAAAACATTTAGTTCGGATCTAAAAGTTGCGAGGAGGTTACTGTTCAGGGATTCTCACTCTGGAAGAATTGGCAACTTTAAAATTCGAAATACCCAAAGTCCCGAAGGCCGAAGTCCCAAAGTGAATAAGGATACATGTCAGCAAGGACACGTGGTGCAATCAGAAAATGACAAGTGTCAAGTTGATTCGGCATTTCAGGTACATGAAAATCACAAATCCGACTGACACGTGGTAGCTACTAGGCTCATGACACATCATCAAGTGATGTAAGTAAGTGACGTCACTCTAGGAGTTTTAATTCGGGATCTTTACAACTAGCACTTGCCCAAAGTTCTGAAGTCCCGAATGATGAAGTCCCAAAGTGGACATAAGTCATCCGATCTGAAGAACACTTCATGTGCATCATCAACCGTTGATCTAGTACAGTGGAAGGACAGTGTAAGTGGAAGTTCTAACCGATAGGAAGCGGTCTCCACCACCTATGACTTATTCAGTAGGTGATCATTCCAAAGGAGAATGAAACAACGATCAGCCTAAAGTCCCAAAGTGTCGAAGTCACTTATGATCATTGATCATGCAGTGTCGCATACCCACCATGGAAAAAATAAAATTTTTGCTCTTCTTCAAGGGATAGAATCCACGAATTCCTACAGGGGACTAGCACAGGCTATATCTTCCCTTATCAACCTCCATGTGATCGTTGGTTATGACCATAGGTCAAGCCAAGAGGCGCCTTTCTCATTTTGCGACTCAGCGATGTAAGAGAGTCAAGTCTTTCGACTCTACAAACCCCGAAACCTGAAATCTTAACTTCGATGAGATCGACGGCTGTGAATCTCCCCCTGATACGATAGTCCTGGCCGTATTAGGATTTCGGTAACCAGGAGTTTGAATTGCAGTGACCCAAACCACTGGTCACTCCATTCCCCGAACTCTGATACACGAGTTCTCATACGAGATCCAATGATCCTCAATGATTAGGATTCAATGGTCTAGATCTTTTCAGAGTTTTGTGAACCAGGAGTTCATAATGCAGCAACTCCAAATCTCTTCTCACTCCAATCCCTGAATTCCGATATGGGATTTTGTGTATGAGATCAACACCCCTCGTTGATCTGGATCTGACGGTCACTATCCCTCCTGATCTTAAGGGTGTTGAAAGAAACTCAGTCTTAATCGTGCATCAGGGTTTCGTATACCGGGATTTCACAACTTGCGAAGACAAGGGGTATTTCCCTCTAGTTTCCTGGATGCCGAAACGCCGAAACTTATTCACGCTAAACTAGCTCATCCACAGAGTGCATCGAGGTTTCGTATACCAGGATTTTGCGACTTGCAAAGACGAGGGGTCTTGTCCTCTGGTTTCCCGGATGCCAAAACACCGACCAGCAGCCACGTGTCCTGTGTCGATGGACGGTTCTAAATACTTCGGGACTTTCAGAACTTCATCGAGTCCACTCTCATGCCTATGCAAGGGTTAAGATCGACAGTAAATAGAGCTCCGACAAGTCCTTGGATCTACGGTCCTGGTTCCCATCGCTACTTGCGAAGGTTGAAGGGGTCGAGGTATTAAGGCCTTCTTTCCTTCCTCCAATCTAACGGTCGGGACAGACCTTAGATCCTCCGAAAGGATCTCATTCGTTCATCTAGAAAATGAAAGGGTACTCTCTTTCAGCATTTGAAACTTGCTATCCTTCCTGAGCTTCATCAGCTATGGAGGACTTGAGAGCTTTGTGCTCTTTCTCCTGGACTTGACTCTTAGAAGAGTCTTCAGTACAACTATTGCGTTCCTTCATCAAGGGGTTATGGGGTTCTATTTGATCACAGAGAGCATGTGCATATCTGCACTATCTCTCATGAGCTTAACAAACTCCATCCTTCAAGGGACTCAGAATGACTAGGTGAGTAAACCATCGTACATGCAACTACGCCTAAGGTCAACGAGCTCACAGTTCGTGGCTCTAGCTTAAGACACTACAAAACTCAAGAGTTTATGAGAACAAGTCATGTCTAAACCATATAATTCCTTACTTTCCTAATTATACAATCACGCAAAAACAGAAGGGATACAGTATATCCATTAAGAATTCATTCACATTCCCGAAGGCATACGCAGTATAACCAATTCATACACAGTTACGGATAAATTACACAGGGTAGGAAATCGCTTATATATTACAGGTTGCCGCCAACCAACTGACTGTGGGTGTTCGTCCTTCCACCTGACCATAGGCCCAGAGGCATTCATTCTTAGCACGCTGGCCACCCCCGTGCCAAGCCATGATATCACCAAGGAATTCTCACACTTCTCGAGGGTTCTTCCTTCGTCTTCTCTTATGTTTGGGTCCTCTTCTCTGTAACTCAGAGATTTCTCTCTCAGTTATGGCCTCGACGAGGTTTCACAGATGCTCCTTGACATCAAGCTCATGGCCTTTCATTCGTGACTCGCTAGAGAGCTCCGCACATCTCCCTTGCGAGCTTACGCTCTCTTTTTCTTTGTCTGGTGTCTCCTTTCCCATGTGTATCCCTGATCTGTCAGATCTCAACTTGTGTGCATTTAAACTTTTTTACGAATGCTCATAGTCAATTTACTCAACACATAAAGTATCATTTAACATAATTAAATGACAACTGTAAACTGAAATGAAAAGAAAACTGGACAGAAATGAGAAGACAACAACTGAAAGATGAGAACAGCAGAAGAGAGTCACAAACGTAGAAGTTGTTAATGGAGTTCACCCCCTTCACTGGGCTACGTATCTGGGTCCCTCTCCAATGGGTACCGATCCAATTAATGGTTTTAAAATGGTACAAAGATGTTCCTGGAATCTCTGAACATCAACTTCAGCAACATAACAGAATGCTATGCAAAGCCCTCAAGACTCCTCTCTCCTGGCAATTACAATTCAACCTTCAAAAGGAAAACAAAGCTAAATCATGACAGAGTGTAATCGACTTTACATACGAACAGCAATCTGTAGATACACAGCTATAACCCTCTCTCTGTCCACGGTCTCTGTATACAGTCTTCAAGACATTTTCTCTTACAAGTTACAAACTAGCAAAGAAATAAAAACCAACTATAACTGAGAAGGGTCGACTTCAACAGAACCGGTATCTGGAACAAGAAATTACATCAATACTCCTCTACGTACTGGCAAAAACATCTGGAATATAAGGTTGCAGGTTGAAACTATAATCCCGATTTTGAGGCCTCTATTCTATCCCTGCGAGATTCCATCACAATAGAAATGATGCGCTGAATGCTAATCAACGCTGAATCCTGCCAGATCTGGACCATATTATAAATGGAACATATGAATATCCACCAAGTGGATCTGTACCATAAAAAAAATGTTATAGCGGTTCCATATATTTTTTGTTCGTCTCATATGTTAAACCCCGCCAAAACGTTGCACAAGCTGTACCATAAATGAGCACCAAACATTATACCAAATATAGCAGCGGATCAAAATGCTTATAACCGCCAACAATAAATGGAACCACATCATATCTTCTTTCAATATGTTAACCATAATCCAAGCCAACTGTATAGAACTCCGTTGAACAGTTGATAAGGGTTATGACTAGCCATTAGATGTTGCTCCACATTTGATGTCCCGCCAAATGACTGTGCACCCTTGTCTAACCGCTAGAACGGTGCCATTTAATCGTGCACAAAGAAATGACTATGCCACATACATTTCACATATGTTGCCAATGGTACAACGAACCCTTTGATGTGTCGACCAATCCATGTCATAAAACATTGCACCGCCTCTATGTTATGTAACGTGGAACATTGTTGAATGGATTAGAACCGTTTAGCTATACATTGGATAGTGGTTGAAAAACATATGCTAAGTCTAGTTGGTGTGACTCATCCCTTTATGATTTAAATGGTTAAATCTTGTTTCTTACCCAATCATTGCATTGCCACTTCACTGCCATTGTACCATTTTTCTCCTTTATTTGGATCAATGTAACTTTCATGACGAATGACCCCCTGGATCATTCCTCCCCATTGGAGAGATTTTGGACCTCCAAAAGCTTGAATCACTCTGCAAGTAAGTGAGGGTATAGCTCCCTCACTTTTCCAATCTCCATCCATCTTGCTTTGCTAGGATGCATACCTTTAAGCCCCACTCGAAGGTACTCAACATTCCCCCTTCGTGAAGTCCTTACATTTATGTCAAGAATGACATCATCCTGCAACTCATTCATATATTCAGGTACCATATCATCAACTGAAGGAATATGCATGTTATTTTCTTCATCCATGATCATAGGCGGCTCATACAATTTAAGATTCTCAACATTGACAACTGAATAGATTTGCATGTATGGAAGTAAATTCAAGCGAAAAGCATTAGTACCGATCTTTTCCAAAATCTCAAAAGGACCATACCTGATAGGCTTAAGATTTTTACCTTCACCTTTCATTCGTTCTTTGGTGATATGTAACCAAACTCGGTCTCCAACCTGGAATTGA
>ML780232.1:65823-88733 GCA_009831015.1 Picea engelmannii
AATCGGCCAAACAACTTGTTATCTTTTCCATGCATATACATTTTATTGCACCTTTACAACATCGTCACAACAATTTCAGAATTGTGCATACTTAACAATTAAATTACTTTCTCAAAAAGGAAATACCATTCCTTGCAGTTTGGATCAGTAGGAAATAGGTCTTCCTTATGGACTTACAACACTGCCATATCTAAGACCCTTTCCTCCCTGCAATTTCATTCTTTACACAACCAAACAATTGTTAGTTTTTCATGTACATTACCTTTTTCAAAAATCAAGTATACTAACAGTCCAGGTCATTTCATCTATTCAAGGATTCAAAGGGAAAGGATACATCATCCCTTACCTATGCATCATTCCAGCCTACCAAATTTTCAAAATGTGATTTGGATATCAATTGATTTTAATGAATGCGCCAACATTTGTGGCCACATTCATACCCAATGCACCCTTGCATTGATTTCAAGTTTGTCACACTTTATGACAGGTTCTTGGCCATGGTGTGTTGGAACCTAACCAACCTCTCCACCACATGGCCTATTTGTTTTCATTCATTCTTACAACAGGACCATGCTTCCTGCTATAGGCCGATCACGACCCCAAATCGGTATACCAGAGCTCAAAGTTTCACATGAATGCTTTTCAGAACTCCTTGATTGGTCAATGCATTCATGACATATCGGTTCATGAATTCTCCCAATGGTTACACATAGTGTTTACTACCAGAGGTTCATACCTCCATTATTCAGGTTCTCCTTCCCGAATCATACCTTACTTGGATATCCAAGGCATACAACTGCCTTTCAAAGTTCATGCATAACACCAAGACAATAAAATATTTCAGAAAGGGTTCTTACCAAATCCCTTCATACCTTGTGCCACATAGGCATGAATATCTTTATACCGGTTCTTGGCTACTAGCACTCTCTTTCTTATCTCTACCTCATCAACAATGTTTTAGCGCGATTTTCACAGTCCTGTCAACAATCTTTCGACCACAGCCTCCCCATGGTCACCCTCTGCTTGAGGTTGTTCATTATTGGCAACTTTCTTTCTCAATAGTTCCAATCTTATTTCTTTCTACACATGACATACACCATAGGCACATTAGTCGTCATGTAAATTAAAATGAAAGTACCATAGCATTTAAATTAATAAAATATTTTCAAACATGTCCCAACATATCCGTATGTACTTCATCACACTATCCTTAATGTTTTCATGAGTGAAACACAACAGTTCTCAATCGTTTTCATAGTATTACAACCATCATCACTATGGTGTCAAAACATTTTCGTTCATCAATGTACTAGCTTTCTCATCCCATAGAAAACATGATACACAGCAAGGAAAGAATTGAGGGCTCTCCCCTTCTTCAAATTCTTTCTACATCACCTAGGAATTTTCAACCCAGTCGAGTTATCTCTAAGGTCTCACAATCTCTTCTCTGCTTTTTCAATTCTACTCCTTGTCGAGATCTTCCTACTCTTTTCCTTGAGCCGCCTTGGTTAGGCCTCACCCTAACCCTTTTTTGGATATCATAGCATGCTTTAATAGAAACTCTTTGCTCATAAGGAATCATGAACATGTGCATTCTGGACACTTCCATTCGGTTATCAGAATGGTCAATATTCAGCTATTAGTTTTCTATTAATTACATGATTCTTTCAAAATGTAATCCAGGATTCTTATATACGGATAGGCCTTGCAGCCCATTGTCCAACCTTCAACAATTATCAATGTTGTGACTATGTTCTTCTGACAAAGTCCTTACACAGTTCCTCCACTGGGAACTCATTCAGTATGCAACTCCCTTGTTGCATATCCATCACTATCTGTGATGGCCTCAAGCTCGAATTAGCTTCAGCTTGTTAATAAGCATTCTTTAAGGGACATAGACATACCTTTCTAGTATGTATTCCAGATTATGCATCAACACATGTTCTATGTTTTTGCCAACTTACATCCACGATGTACTTATCTATACTCATAATTTTAAGCATGTGTGTGGTTGTCGTAGGTATATTTTATAGCCCACAAGCATCTTTACTGTTAAGATCAGTCAATTCAGATTCATTCACAATCCTTCTCATGTGATGCTCAAAGGCGTAATCATTTGTCTCTTATTATGACAAGAGAGATTCTTTTCTCATTTACCCTTTAATCTAATTATATTGGTACTTCCTGAGGAAATGGAATACATTCCCCTCAGGCTATTATTTGGAACAAAACTTTCATGACTCCCCAGAATGGAGTCAACTATGCCTCCATAGTATTCATTTAATGTGGACAAGAGCAATACTTGCTTCACGTTTCACTCATCAGGGAAATCATATTGGGCCTCTAGTATACTTATACTCTTACATCATACATGTGCATTACTTGCACGTTTAATATCATTCATACCTTACCGGTATTAATATTAGGCTTCCTATTATGAAGCTTCACAATGCATTAAACTCATGCACGCAAGTACAATTGAACACAGCTAACTATTCATCATGCTAGTTCATGCCTTATCCTCACGTGACCACCGGTGGTGACCATGATCCGAACTAAAAGGCGCTTTTTATTTTGCGATTTTTGGATTCCTGTTGCAAGGAAATCTGGTTCCTCGATCCCCGAAATTTGAAAACCCGAAAGACTGAGGCTAAGTTTTCTCGGCTCATTTATTCACATGACCCTTCGCTCGGAACCTGGGGTCCACCGTTTCCCAAAATTCTGATCCACGAGGGTCCTGCAACCTCGATCCCATGGTCAAGATCTTTCTGCCAATCAATGGTCCTGATCAAATACTGGCTTTCCACCTTTCGGGATTCTGGTGGAGTCTTCACCTCCTAACTCCCGATTTTGAATCCCCAAAATGTGTATGCGTCATATCAACGATCCACCGCCTGTCTCGATCTAACATCTCAGGTTGGATGTCGATATTTCATGACATGTGAGTTCTCAAAACTCGGCCCTTGACTTCTAAACCTCCAACTCCCGAAGATCCGATTACACCAGATCTACGGTTCAGGTCATCTGCTAACCAACGACCTGATTGAATCGATGATTTACCTTGCGCAAATTTGGGAAAGTCTTCGCTTCTATTTTCCCAATAGCCGAAACCTCGAAGCTCTATATCAACGAATCTCGTTGATTCCAATATAACAGATACTATTCCTCCTGAGTTTGTGAGTGATGAGAGGTTATCATCCTTATATTTTCCACTGATCTACTAGATCTAATGGTTCACGGAATTTCGGTATTCCTCCCTCCGAGAATTCCACCGTCCATTCAGATTTTCAATGACTTCCAGCCACGAACTTGGCATCAACTCTTCTGGAATCATCCTCTATGTTCAACCTCTGGAGCTTTCAAACTTTAACACAAGCTTGTTTTATATGCACTCCCTGTGCTCTATATGCACACTCAGCATACGGAATTTCCCCGCTATCTCTTATGAGATTTTAAGTTACTTACAGGACTAATCTCATAGTCATAACTCATACAGATGTTACCCTCTCTTTATGGGAACAACCAACAAGGGTCACTCTTGGGAATTAGCAACAGTCCCAAAGGACTCCTCTTAATCTTGTTTAAACATAATATCCTTGTTGTCGATTCTAACCATTATAGATCAGATAATTTGACCCTACATATTTTCATCAGTCCTCTCAATCCTGAGGAGTTATATTCTCAAGGTTTAGTCTTTTAATAATGCAGTAATTATAAATTTCTAAGGATCCTACCAGTCCTTACCAGATTTCCTAAATCATGAAGGAGTTCTTAATGAGGATCTTAATTCTTACCTAACCATCCATCTCAATTGCAAGAGACTCTACCTACTTTAGTAGGTAGCCATCGTCACACTATAACAGAACAACTAAGTTCATGTCCCTTTTCTGGCTCGTGCAGCTTCATAGCACAATTTATTCCACCTCTATTATTCATACTCAGGTCTTATCAGTAATATTGATCAGTGCATCCCTCCTCCTATAAGAGTAGTTATCATTTTGACAAAGGAACAATATAATTCCTTTCCTGGAATTCTGTAGAAATTCCCAAATTACAGTTTCATTCTGCAATCCTTCTCCTTGAAGAGAAAATGAAAATAATAATATCTCCTTACATGACTCATACATGAGCCCAAGCAGGACAAGTGTTGTAACCATGCTCTGATACCAATTTGTCACATACCCACCACGACAAAAATAAAAATTTTTCTCTTCTTCAAGGGATAGAATCCCCGAATTCCTATGGGGGGCTAGCGCAGGCTAGCTCTTCCCTTATCCACCTCCATGTGATCATTGGTTATGACCACAGGCCAAGCCAAGAGGCGCCTTTCACATTTCGTGACTCAGCGATGTAAGAGAGTCAAGTCTTTAGACTCTTCAAACCCTAAAACCCGAAATCTTACCTTCGATGAGATCGACGGCTATGAATCTCCCCCTGATCTTACGGTCCTGGCCATATCAGGATTTCGGTAACTGGGAGTTTGAATTTCAACGACCCAAACCACTAGTCACTCCATTCCCTGAACTCTGATACATGAGTTCTCGTACAAGATCCAATGATCCTCTATGATTAGGATTCAACAGTCCAGATCTTTTCAGAGTTTCGTGAACCAAGAGTTCACGATGCAACGACTCCAAATCTCTTGTCACTCCAATCCCCGAATTCTGATATGGGATTTCGTGTATGAGATCAATGACCCTCGTTGATCTAGATCTGATGGTCACTATCCCTCCTGAGCTTAAGGGTGTTGAAAGACACTCAGTCTTAATCATGCATCGGGGTTTCATATATCGGGATTTCGCAACTTGCGAAGACGAGGGGTCTTTCCCTCTGGTTTCCTGCATGCTGAAATGTCAAAAATTATTCACGCTAAACCAGCTCATCCATAGAGCACATCGGGGTTTCATATACCGAGATTTCATGACTTGCAAATATGAGGGGTATTTCCCTCTGGTTTCCCAGGTGACGAAACGTCGAAACTTATTCACGCTAAACCAGCTCATCCATAGAGCGCATCGGGGTTTCGTATACTGAGATTTCACAAAGTGCAAAGATGAGTGGTCTTTCCCTCTGGTTTCCCGGGTGTCGAAACACCGAAATTTATTCACGCTAAACCATCTCATCCATAGAGCGCATCAGGGTTTCGTATACCAGGATTTCGCAACTTGCAAAGATGAGGGGTCTTGTCCTCTGGTTTCCCAGATGCTGAAACGTCGATCGGTAGCCACGTGTCCTGTGGCGATGGATGGTTCTGAATACTTCGGGACTTTCAGGACTTCGTTGAGTCCACTCTCCTGCCTATGCAAGGGTTAAGATCGACGGTCAATAGAGATCTGATAGGTCCTTGGATCTACAGTCCTGGTTCCCATCGCTACTTGCGAAGGCTAAAGGGGTTGAGGTATTAACGCCTTCGTTCCTTCCTCCAATCTAATGGTCAGGACAGACCTCAGATCCTCTGAAAGGATCTTGTGTGTTCATCTAGCAAACGAAAGGGTACTCTCTTTCGGTATTTGAAACTCACTATCCTTCCTGAGCTTCGTCAGCTATGGAGGACTTGAGAGCTTTGCGCTCTTTCTCCTGGACTTGACTCTTAGAAGATTCTTCAACACAACTATTGCGCTCCTTCATCAAGGGGTTCTGGGGTTCTATTTGATCGCAGAGAGCCTGTGCATATCTGCACTACCTCTCATGAGATTAACAAACTCCATCCTCCAAGGGACTCAGAACGACTAGGTGAGTAAACCATCGTACATGCAACTATGCCTAAGGTCAACGAGCTCACAGTTCATGGCTCTAGCTTAAGACACTACAAAACTCAAGAGTTTATGAGAACAAGTCATGTCTGAACCATATAATTCCTTACTTTCCTAATTATACAATCACACAGAAATAGAAGGGATACAGTATATCCACTAAGCATCCATTCACATTCCTGAAGGCATACGCAGTATAACCAATTCATACACAGTTACAGCTAAATTACAGAGGGTAGGAAATCACTTATCTATTATAGATTGTCGCCAACCAACTGACTATGGGTGTTCATCCTTCCACCCGACCATAGGCCCAAAGGCTTTCCTTATTAGCACTCTGGCCACCCCTGTGCCAAGCCATGATATCACCAGGGAATTCTCACACTTCTTGAGGGTTCTTCCTCTGTTTTCTCTTCTATTTGGGTCCTGTTCTCTGTAACTCAGAGCTTTCTCTCTTGGTTATGGCCTCGGTGAGGTTTCTCAGATGCTCCTTGGCATCAAGCTCGCGGGCTTCCATTCCTGGCTCGCTGGAGAGCTCCGTGCATCTCCCTTGTGAGCTTACGCTCTCTTTTTTTTTTCTATTGTCTCCTCTCCCGTGTGTATCCCTCTTACCCTGGTCGTTTTTTGCCGACCTATCATGTTCCTTCTGTCAGAAGGAATCTTAGGTCTACAGGTCACTACGGTACTTCAGGCTGACACCCCATATTTCCATTTATGGGGGTGGTTAATTATTCAACCACCAGTCCTTTCTTCATCAACTGATATCTTTCCTTGGGATCCGAAGGAGGTTGTCATCCTCATCAAGGGAAATTTGGGGTTATTTGTCATAATGAACCCTCTCTTATAGTTTTCAAATTATTCCTCTAGTGATATCATGGCCAGTACTTTCAAGGCTTCACCCCCATAGTCAGTAATTGGCAACTCAATAATAATACATTTACATTGTCCTCATGCATTAGCATGGTAATTCCTACTTTATGATTAATTACAAATTGGGGGAAACAGGGTGTTACATGCAGGAGGGTACGTGTCAACGGATCATGAACTCCGGGTGAAACTACTCCAGGAAAACGAGAAGGTGAAAGGTTGGAAAGTTGAGATTTACGAACCCGAAATACCCAAAGGGATTGTGACCTTTGATCCGAAAGGGACACGCGTCAATGGATTGTCAGCTCCGGGAAAAAGAAAAGGAAGGTTGAAAGGTTGGAAAGTTGAGATTTCCGAACCTCGAATACCCAAAGGGATTGTGACCGTTGATTCGAGAAGACCACGCGTCGTTAGATCATGGAATACAGGTGAAATTATCTGGGAGCAAGCGGAATTTGAGAATCGAGACTCCCAAAGCCCGAAAGGTGAAATCAATCTCATCCATTGGTTTGGAGGGCCACATGTCACTTACTCGTTGAGACTAAGGATAGCACGTGGACGGAGGAAAGAAGGCAGAAAAAGATAATAGATCGGAGCCGTTGATCAAGGAGAACTATCAAGATCGTGAGATCGATGGTCCCATCACATTGCAGGACCATAACATGCTCGGGTTTTAATTTTTCTTGAGCAAGCCGCAATCGAAACCACGGTTTTTTAGAAAGGACGCATGGAGGCTCGTAGTGAATTGTGGGACGAAAAGAGGGTTTCCCTCAAACCGCCTATGGACACGACCATAATCGCGTGGTCACATGAAGTTCATAGCCCAAGGTAATTTCATGAAATGGAGCTAGCGCTCACAAGACCAAGATCGGGAAGCACCTTTTGAATAGGCGTTTGGTCACCCCCGGTGGTCACATGAAGGAAAAGGCTTAGAAACCAAAGAAGCCAAAGACGACTGGATGTAGCTGACAGAGAAGACGAAGAGTTGTGGCTGCCAGAGAAGCCAAGGAATCTCAGTAAAATGGCCTTTGATGATGAACACATATAGCATAACTGCCAGAGAAGACGAAGAGTTGCTATGATGATCATGCAGAGGACTCGGTGTGTAAAAGATATGAAGAACAGAGAAGAGGGGGTTGATTTTGATTGGAAGCCACGATGTGGGGAGGATGAGACACAGTCAACAACTTGAAGGGCATAACAGTGGTGCAGTGAGGAGCATACGGAGGCATAGCGCATAAAATGGTTATGGTGCACAGAGCATAAAATGAAAAAGAACAGAAAGAACAAAGGAGTGAGAAGGAGGACACTGATGCATATAGAGAAGATCAGTGTAGAAGAACAGATATTAGACTGGTAAGCCATTGATGAACATTGTATCACTGTAATAAATTTCAGTAAGAAGATATTTATATTTCAGGGTGGTAGGGTGGTGCTACGGAGCACTGTTGTCCTCAGAGTTTCAAGTGGGTGCTTGAAAATAGGGAGTTGAAGCTTCCATCTGGTTGTAGCTAGAAACATTAGGCTGGTAGGGTGGTGCAAGGGAGAACTATTGTTCTCTATTATACAGGTTGCTTCCTGTGTGACTGGAAGTTGGTTCTTCCATCCAGTTGGTGCTGGAACACTCAGGGCATTGGTGCTTCCTTCTAGTGGGTGATAGAGAAATCAGAGAGTTGGTGGTCTCAACAAGTTGTTGCTTGTAAAACAGAGGTGGTATCCTCAAAAGGAGTTGGTGCTCATAAGAATGATAATGTACAAAAAATAAAGACTACTTATCATATCAAGAAGAAGAGGTTTTTTTCCCTTTATGGGTTTCCTCAGGAAACATCTGTCTCTGTATATTTCATGTGTGTGATTGATGTTGAATATTCTATTGATTACTTCTTTGCATTATTGTGATCATCATTGAGTGTTTTGTAAAGTGTTTAAAATGGGCATAATTGTTTAATCACAGTGACAATTGATTCACCCCCCCCTCTCAGTTGTTCAACATCATATTGTCTTAAGTATAGGGGATGGGTTGAAGATAATACTTTTCATCTTAAGTGAAGGAGACTCGGAAGAAAAATCAACAACACTCGTTCTTGAATATAAGACTCCATGTTCCAGGTTTGATTAAATTAATAAGCTTCCAATTTGGACATATCAAGTTTGATAATTGATACATTACTAGTTGTGACAACAATCCTTGAAAGGTTTTATTACTACTAAGTACAATGAATACTTGGCAGCATGTGAGTACTATTGATATAAATGCTTTCAAGATGAACTAACATATCCTCTAGGAGATACTTCTTGTTTTGCTTCCAAGTAGGTCACCTTGGTAATAATATGATGATTACCATGAGATTGTTTTTTTTTATTCTTGTTGGAATAGATATGTTCTTATGAAAATGCTATTATACCTTGTGTTCTTGTTTTCTTGTTACGGGTCGGTTACCTTGGAGGAATTATTTATCACAACACTAGAAGAGTGGTGTTCCTATTTATTATTATTGTATTTTTATTTTGTTTCCTGTTCCAGGAAGGTCACAAGCAATAGCTCTGAGAAGGCTCTACTGTGATTATTGTTCTCGTTCTTTTTTTATTATTATGAGTATTATTCTTGTCTACTATTTTTCTCTTTGTTGTCCCTATTTCGGGAAGGTCACAATTGATAACTCTAAGGAAATCTATAGTGACAGTTGCAAGAGACAACATGTTAGATGGTCTTTAGTTTGAGACATGGAGCAGAGTATCTAGATAAAAAGTTGTATACATGAATGTATACATCCATGTACCAAAGAAGAAGAAGAAGAAGAAGAAGGGTAATTTTGCGAGATACATAGTATCTCATATGGAAATTGATTGAAAGGAGAAGAAATATCCAAAGATGATTGAACAAAACCCTTTAGTGCAGTTGATCATTCTTCATATCATTAGGAAGAGTTAGTAGAGCTAGAAGGGCCTACCTAGAATCATTGCAGTAACCACGAAGAGTCTAGTGTGGTCCCATGAGACTTTGCAAAATGCCACATTGATGATCCATATCATGAGGACAAGATGGCTCCACCGATGGTGAGGCAGGTGACCGCACTGATCAGTACCATCTCACAGGGAGATAGAGTTCATAGGGAGTCATCCCTCATGATCCAATAGGGAGGAGAAACCTCCCCAAGACCATTCACAGGAGACTTCAGAGGAAATAATCACACATAGAGGGAGCAGATGGCTCCGAAGATTATACAGACTTAGAGGGAGTGAAGGTTCAAAGGGAGAATGGAGACTCGGAAAATTTTAGATTTAGATGGAAGAGAGAGACATATTCTGAAATTGACAGACATATGCCATGGGTTGAGAAGGATAGATCAAAGCTTCAGAGGCTTCGAGGAAATATGATATCTTATGGGAATATTCCCTTGCTTCAATAAACCTTGCTACAGTGACCAAGGAGGAAGCCATTCAAAAGGATTGTGATACATATATTTTCCTTGGTTCTGAGACCATAAGGGAGTAAGTGGTGACTTCCAAGTTGATCTACAAAATCAATCATGTGTCAGATAAATATCCTAGAGAAGTACAAATCTTGATTTGTGTCCAAAGTAGTCTCCCAACAAGAGGGAGAATACTATGATGAGACACTTGCTATAGTATATTTCTACCTATGAACAGGTAGCAGATATGTTGACCAAGCCTCTGTCAGGGACAATCTTGGAGTGGTCCAAATGTTTTAATTTCTCTAGTAGTGAGAAGTAATGTGTTCCCTAGTACTAAAGGGAAGCGATGAGATCCCTAGTAGTGGTATGCTACCCCATCATAGGTTGGTACTCCAACGTAGGTTGGTATGCTACCCTAGTGTAGGTTGGTACTCCAATGCAGGATGGTATTCTACCCCAACATAGGTTGGTTCTCCAACGCAAGCTGGTATGCTACCACAACGTAGGTTGGTGCTCCAATGAAGGATAATATGCTACCCCAACATAGGTTGGTACTCCAACAAAGGCTGGTATGCTACCCCAGCGCAGGTTGGTACTCAAACATAGGATGGTATGCTACCCCAACGCAGGTTGGTACTCCAACGTAGGATGGTATGCTACCCAAAAATACATTGTTAATCTAATGTAGGTTGGTACTGCAACGCAGTATGATATTCTACCCCAGTGCATGTTAGTACTCCAATGCGGGATAGTAAGTTACCCCAGTGCAAGTTAGTATGCTACTCCAATGCAGGATGGTATATTACCCCAACACATGTTGGTATTCTACTCTAATGAAGGCTGGTATGCTACTCCAGTGAAAGTGAAGAACTTCCTATGACATATAGATCCATGAATGACAACAGGAAAATGACTGAGGTGTGAAGAAGCATAGAACCAGTGATGATGATCATGTCAAGAGGAATACCTTCCTCGTTAAGAGGGTGTTAAATTTTTTAGTAATATTTTGTGTGAGATGACGAGTTACTAGTTCTGTATGAACAATATATCGACTTGTAGTGTTGACAATGATTACCATTTAGAGTGTCGATCAGTAGCATCATAGGTTACTAGTTGGAGGTCCAACTAGTAGTGTTGGAGGTGTTTTCCAGCTAGTTGGTCAATGTGCATCTATGATGGTGATACTTGTTACATGATATGTTTGATCATATGATAACATGTGTGGCTATGGTGATGCTACCTGTAGACTGGTATGCAAGACCATGTGACTCTTTCCCATGCAATGTGAGATGGATGGATTTGTTTGAGACCACTACATGAAGAACATCTTAGTTAATACCTCCCTAGCTAAGAGAGAGTGTTTTGTTTTGGTAGTTGTAGGAGGTATTAACCTCCACTTGTAACCTATGACTTAGAAGAGAATATTCTGGAAGCAAGTGAACCATTAAAAATATGTGTGGAAACCCTAGAAGACAAGTCGACCTAGAAGAATAAATAATATTAAAATATTATCTTCTAGAAATACAAGTCGGCTCCATAGGAAAAATATAAACATAAAATATAATTACTGGAAAGTCAGGTCGACCCAGCCAGAAAAGTCACTGGATAGATCAATATAAATAGAGTACATTTTAGCTCATTTGTACATCTATTTAGTGCACAATTCTTGTGGAGAGATGCAGTTGTAGATCCAATTGCAGCTACAAGGAGGAATAAGGGTGCATGGTCATTTCTTGGTCTTGGTCTCTCTCTTAGTGATTTTCTTGGTGATATTATTTCTAAGTATGGAGAAAGTTTGAGAGAGAGAGTAGTGCAGTTACAACTACTGCAGGTGTGTATGGTACTTATTATGTGGATATGTAGACTCTCTCTCTCTTGTGTGCTACCCTTGGAGAATGAGTGCTCTACTTGTGTTGAGTTGTTGTTGCAGTTAGAAACTAGGGTTTAGTTGTTGGTTCTACAGTAGGATTTCCATAATTATTATAATTAAAGGTTAGTGTGCTTGGGGTTGGCATATGTGAATGGCTATGGTTGGGTGACAATGATGTGACATTGTCTATGGTTAAATGAATATACAAAAATTTCAACTTGGTATGAAATTTGGTTTCCTTCGTAATAGTCTAACCGATGGAAGGAAAATCCTCAATTTTTCCCCATTTCCAATCTCATTGAGGACTTAATGAACTCATTAAGAATTTCTCCTAAGTAGGGAACATATCTTCCTCGAATCATATCAACAAATTTCTAAATTTGAGATATTAGGGTTTCCTCATAAAAACCTAGGTTTGAAGTGCTAGTTCCTTCAAGGTAGTTCCTTAGTACTAGTTGTAGGACCAGTTACCATGCTAGTTGTAGCACCAGTTGAAGCACCAGTTGCAGTACCATTTGTAGTACCAGTTGCAGCATCAGTGGCAATTCCAACACTAGTTGCAGTAAATCATATGTTAAATTTTGGGCCTAATATTTGGTTGTTCTAGTGCACCATTACCCTAGCTCATCTCCAGTTACCTTTAGATTTCAAGTTGGAGCACTTTGAAGTTTTAGGGTTCATCATTTCTTTCCACTGCTACCAGATAGTGCCATTATCTTTCGCTGCCTCTCGCTGCTACCAGAGGTATGTACTTATATATGTTTAAACTATATCACTATTTTGAGTGTGATTGCAGGACAAGGGATCTCTAGTCCAAGCAAAAATCGTAGATCCAGAGGGATCTCACATCCAACATATTCAAAGGAACAACACACTCCAAGTTTGATTTTTTTCATATGCCCCTAGCTATTATGGAATTATGGTGACCTTATGAACATATAGTTGTATTTTGATCTATTGAAATTATTATTATAATACTAACCTTTGTTCAAATTTAAAGTGATGAACTGACTCTAGTCAAAGTATTAGATTGATTAAGGTTGATATTTTCAAGTTTACTTGCATTATATTCCCTAACTCAGATTTTTGTATAGAAATCACATTGTCTTAAGTACATTAGACAGGTTGAAGAGAATACGTGTCATCTCGAGTGAAGGAGACTCGGAAGAAAATCAACAACAATTGTTCTTGAAGATAATACTTCAAGTTCCAGGTTTGATTAAATTAATAAGTTTCCAATTTGCACATATCAAGTTTGATAATTGCTACATTACTAGTTGTGACAACAATCCTTGAAAGTTTCTATTATTGCTAAATACAATGAATACTTGGCAACATGTGAGTATTATTTATATAAATGCTTGCAAGATGAACTAACATCTCCTCTAGGATATATTTCTTGTTTTTCTTCCAGGAAGGTCACCTTGGTAATAATATGATGATTACCATGAGATTGTTTTTTCTAATTCTTGTTGACATAGTTATGTTCTTATGAAAATGCTATTATACCTTTTGTTCTTGTTTTCTTGTTCTGGGCAGGTGACCATGGAGGAATGATTGATCACAACACTAGAATATTTGTGTTCCTATTTCTTATTATTGTATTTTTATTTTGGTTCTTGTTCCGGGCAGGTCACAAGCAATAGCTCCAAGAAGGCGTTATTGTGATTATTGTTCTCATTCTTTTTTTTATTATTATAAGAGTATTATTCTTGTCTACTATTTTTCTCTTTGTTGTCCTTGTTATGGGAAGGTCAGAGGTGATAACTCTGAGGGAAGCTATCGTGACAGTTGCAGGAGACAACATATTAGATGGTATTTAGTTTCATACATGGAGTAAACTATCTAGATAAGTAGTTGTATACACGATCGTATACATCCATTTACCAAAGTACTTTTGTGAGATACAAAGTATCTCATATGAAGATTTATTGTAAGGAACAGAAGGCTCCAAAGATGACCGAACAAATCCCTATAGTGCAGTTTATCACCTTTTAGATCATCAAGAAGAGTTAGTAGAGCCAGAAGGGCCTACCTAGAATTGTTGCAATAACCAAGAAGAGTCCAGTGCAGTCCCATGAAACTTTGCAGAATGCAACATTGATGAGCCATATCATGAGAAGATGGCTCCACCAATGGTGAGGCAGGTGACCCCACCGAGTCCAAGTGCACAAGGAGCTAGAGTTTATAGGGATTCATCCCTCACAATCTAGTATGGAGGAGAAGCCTCCCCGGGACCATTCAAAGGAGACTTCAAAGGAAATAATCACACATAGAGGGAGCAGATGGGTCTGAATATTATATAGAATTAGAGGCATTGATTCTTCAGAGGGAGAATGGAGACTCAGAGGATTTCAAATTCATATGGAAGAGAGAGAAATATTCTGAAATTGACAGACATATTCCATGGGTTGAGAAGGATAGATTGAAGCTTCAAAGGATTCAAGGAGATATGATCTCTTATGGGAAGATTACCTTGCTTCAGTAGACCTTTCTATAGTGACCAAGGATGAATCCAGTCAAAAGGATTGGGATACATATCTTTTCCTTGGTTCCAAGACCATAAGAGAAGTAAGTGGTGACTCCAAGTTGATCTACAAAATCAATCATGTTGCAGATAAATAGGCTAGATATGTACAAATTCTGATTTATGTTAGATTCTCATAGCAAGAGGGAGAATACTATGATGAGACACTTAATCCAGTATATTTTTATCAATGAACAGGTAGCATATATGTACAAATCATTATTTGTGTCCAAAGGATTCTCCCAACAAGCGGGAGAAGACTATGATGAGATACTTGTTCCAATATATTTCTATTGATGAACAGGTAGAAGATATATTGACCAAGCCTCTGTCAAGGACAATCTTGGAGTGGTCCAATTGTTTTTTTTTCTCTAGTAGTGAGAAGTTTGGTGTTCCCCAATATAGGGAAGTGATTTGATTCCTAGTAATGGTATGATACCCCAGCGTAGGTTGGTACTCCAATGTAGGCTGGTATGATACCCCCGTGTAGGTTGGTACTCCAATGCAGGATGATATGCTACCCCAACATAGGTTGGTACTCCAACACAGGATGATATGCTACCCCAGCACAGGTTGGTACTCCAATGCAAATTGGTATGCTACCCCAATGTAGGTTGGTACTCCAACGCAGGTTGTTATGCTACCCCAGTGCAGTTTGGTACTCAAACATAGGATGGTATGCTACCCTAATGCAGGATGGTATGCTACCCCAACGCAGGTTGTTACTACAATGCGGGTTGGTATGCTACCTCAACGCAGGTTGATACTCCAACACAGGATGGTATTCTACCCCAGCGCAGGTTGGCACTCCAACGTAGGATGCCCCAACATAGGTTGGTATGTTACTCCAACGTAGGATGGTACATTACCCCAATGAAAGTTGGTATAAAACTCCAAAGAAGGTTGGTATGCTACTCTAGTGAAAGTGAAAAACTTCCTATTGCATATAGATCCATGATTGACAATAGGATAATGACTAAGGTGTGTAGAAGCGCAGAAGTAGTGATGATGATCATGCAAAGAGGAATACCTTCCCCATTAAGAGGGAGTGTTAAATATTTGAGTCATATTTTGTGTGACCTGATGAGTTACTAGTTCTGTATGAACTAGATGCTGACTTGTAGTGTCGGAAATTATTCCCATTCATAGTGCCTGTTATAACAACATTTTCCTCACCCCATGCAACTTGCTCATATGGACTTTTCCATTTCCATATGCATACCTGAAGTCCCCTTTTGTAGTTCCTAGAGATAAAAAAATGTATTTTTCCACATATATGTGCCTTAACATCTATACAACATGTGTATATGCAGGTTGCACCATTACAACCCACGTACATCAGGTTTTGTGCTCAAAATTAAAAAAATGGTGTTGGTTTTCCATGTCACATCACAGGATCCATGATCCTTGACCTTCCATATATTGGAAACATTCTGAATCGGCCCTTTAGTTCCATTTGAAGGATATAAATGGGCCATATCAAAGTTGTGGAAAAGAGAAGAAGAATTCAACTTTGAGAGAAAAGTTACTCTGGAGAAATTATTCACTTCATATTGAGTCTGCATCCCTTTGTCCTTTTAAGTCTGAACACATTGTTCAGCCCCCAAGATCTTCCCTATGTGATGGAGAACCTAGTTGTCTCTCTTATATGAGCTTACCTTTAGTCAAGGATTGAATTGGTGGAGGCCCATCTGGAAGGGACTTAGTTTCTCGATTCCAAATTTGTTGACACTAAATTTTTTCATTCATACACTTATGTTGATTACATTTTAATAGAAATACTCTTTTCTCTTCCAATTAATGTCTTGCAAATATATGAATTTTTATTCCTTGGGCGTATTTGTTATGAAAATTAATGGATTATGCTATTATATGTGATAAATTTATATATTATCACCATATGCTTGTGTATCTTGGTTGTTGAGGACATTTTGTAGGTGTATTACTTTGATTTAAGTGCTCAATGATGGACTTCATCGAACATCTGGATGAGGTTGGCTCTTTATTTTTTCTTGTCATCATATTTGTTTATATAGCATACCTAAGATTAGAGTTGATTTTTGCAGTCATTTCCATCTATTGTGGTTTACCCCATGCCATAGAGTAATTTTCCTCGTAACAAAATTGGCGACCATACTGGGGAAGGAATCTTCTTTTCGAGGTTTGGAGTGTTTTTATCCTCTGATTGCTCTCGTTTATATGGATTTTATTTTCATCTGATTGCTTGACAGCCTATGTTCATTTTGAGTCTGAGTTTCTTGGCCTTATCCCTTAACCTGACAGTGTTTCAATACATATACGTGGTTTTTTCCTTGACATTCACGTACATACGTGAGTTGTCGTTATGTAGGAAGTGTATATACGTGGTTTTCTCCTAGAAAGTCGCGTACATCATGTTTGCTTGATTGCTAAGTTTGATGTTTGTTGGGTGAGTTTTGATGGTTGTTGAGTCTTCTTAGGTCTGTGTCGTGACTGTTAAGCATCTGCAAAGTGATAGGAAACCTTTCTTTGGTTGAATTTACAGGCGGTTTTTCTTTCTCATCATCCTTTTCATTGGTTTTCCTTGCATCATGGGCTGGTGTTTTCTTCTTGATATTCTACTTGGTTTGTCTTTGTTTACATATAGTAGGATCTTTATGTCAAGTTGTTGTTCAGTCCTTTCATTTTCATTCTATTATATTGAAAATACAAAAAATATACATTTTTCATAATTGGCATTTGATATTTAGGTTCTTACCATTGATCTTAGTACATGTATGGAAAGATTGCATCTTATTTGAAATTGCAGAATTAAATTGAAAGTTGCATTTTGAAAACCTTATCATTTATTGGGAATTGAGGTTAGGACTTTGCATTTCATTCATATTCATTTATTTTACTTGTTGAGTCATAACATCATCATTTTCATGACTACACCTTTTGAGTAAGCAAAGCCACTAAAAGTAACATTGATAAATTTAAAAATTGATTAGAAACGATTTTATTTTTCAGGGTGCACAAACTAGCTTAAGATTTAGAGCCTTGGAATAGGATTTTGTGAGTAAACTTCTCTAAGGATATTAAACTCAACATATGTGTCTGACTAAGGGAGTGGTGAAATCCATTGTATAATTGGTGACGTCAGGAGGCTCCACTAACACTAGATTTAAGCACGAGGTCGCGCAAGGTTGGTTGAGAGGATATCCCTCCAATACCGTTTTAGTGTCAGAGATATATTTGGGCATCTATTCGTATAAGGGGTTCTTTCTACTACCTTTACCTCTATGAGAGGCGATGATTTTGATATTTTTGGCTTTGCTACCCTTCCCATACGGTAGACCTGAATTACGATTGTTCGTCTGCACATTGGTTATATCGTGGTGGCGTAGTTACTTGACATAGGTAGCCACATAGGTTACTTGCAGGGGTTATTCTGTAGGTACCCTAAGTCAGATAAGGGTCGGACATCACAAAACCTTTATAGAGGATTACCTCTCCGGGGGGATTTGACCAACTGGTTGTTAATCCCACGAGGTCCATTATAATTAATTATAATACCTCCAATGTTTGGCAGGGAGTCTCAAGCCCCTCTTGGGCAATGCATACCTACTTTAGGGAGGGAGGCCCCTTTCAACCACTTTATCTTTTTTATGTGCATATTTTCCTTTTGTTTATCCTCAGTGTACCCTACAACTGTTTGTCGACCTTACAATTTTTGTATTGTGTGGTGAGTTTTCATTATGATGGATAGTGGAGTTCCCTTGACTCCCTCAACTAGTGCTACCCAATCCATGGTATTTGATCATCTCATGGGGATAAATTCATATGTGTTTCCTAGTGGTATGTAGAACCATGATACTCAGTCAAAACCTTGGGTCTCTAATCATTTTTCTCATGGTATGTTAGACATGTATTCGCACCTTCCATCCTCTTTCTCATCGCCTTAAGTGAATCCTAGTTTTAGGTCTGGAGGCATGATGCCTCCTTATTCTCCTTTTTCGTTTGGTGGGAGTCATATCCCTCAATCGACTCTTACGGTAGGAGGTTGGAATCTTCCTTCCTACGGATCCAATCTTAGCTTCACTTTTCCAGGAGCAAGTGTTCAAATGGGTGGTCATTATACTTATTACATCCTGTCCATCTATCCACCCTGAAAAATAAAATCGTTTCTAATCAATTTTTAAATTTATTAGTGTTACTTTTAGTGGCTTTTCTTACTCAAAAGGTGTGGTCATGAAACTGGTGATTTTATGACTCAACAAGTAAAATAAATGAATATGAATGAAATGAAAAGTTCTAACTTAAATTTCCAATAAATGATAAGCTTTTCAAAATGCAACTTTCAATTTAATTCTACAATTTCAAATAAGATGCAATCTTTCCATACATGTACTAAGATCAATGACAAGAACCCAAAAGATCAAATGCAAACAATGAAAAATGTATATTTTTTATATTTTCAATATAATAGAATGAAAATGCAAGGATTGAACAAGAACTTGATATAAAGATCCTACTGTATGTAAATAGAGACAAACCAAGTAGAATATCAAGAAGAAAACACCCAGCCTAGGATGAAAGTAAAACCAATGAAAAGGATGATGAGAAAGAAAAATCGCCTGGAAATTCAACCAAAGAAAGGTTTCCTATCACTCTGCAGGAACTTAACAGTCATGACAGAGACCTAAGAAGACTCAGTAACCATCAAAACTCATCGAGCAAACATAAAACTTAGCAATCAAGAAAACAAGGATGATGTGTGCTACTTTTCAGGAGAAAACTGTGTATATACGCTTCCTACACAATGATAGCTTGCGTATGTATGCGACTGTCAGGGAAAAAACCACGTATATGTATTGAAACACTACTAGGTTAAGGATAAGGCCAAGAAGCTCAAACTCGAAATGAATAGAGGCTGTCAACCAATCAGATGACAAGAAACTCCAAATAAACAAGAGCAATCAAAGGAGAAAAACACTCCAAACGACAAAAATAAGATTCCTTTCCCAGTATGGTCACCAATTTTGTTACGAGGAAAATCACTTATGGCATGGGGTAAACCACAACAGATGGAAATGACTGCAGAAATAAACTCTAATATTAGGTATGCTATATAAACAAATAAGCTAACAAGACAATATAAAGAGCCTACCTCGTTCAAATGATGGATCCACACTCGTTTGAAGAAGAGCTTGGTAGTATATAATGTTGTGATGCTCTTCTTGCAAGATGTGAGAATGGCCATATTTGAAAAATGATCAACCACCACAAATACACAATCATTTCCTTGCTTGGTGGATGGAGACCAGACATGTAATCCATCGAGATGGATTCCCAAGGCCTCTCGGGAGTAGGAAGAAGGGTGTATAAGCCTTTATTCTTGATGGTTGGCTTGGAAATGGAACAGGAAGTGAAAGATATGATATACTTGTTGACTTCCTCTCAATTTTTTGGCCAATAAAAATGTTTCTATAGAACGCCCACAATTTTCTCAATGCCAAAATGTCCTTCCATTGGACTGTAGTGAGCCTCCAAAATCAGCTTTGTACACTTTCTTACAGGAACACAGAGATGGACCAGATGGCATAACACTCCACCCTGAATGTGAAAATCGGTGACATTCGTGCATGTACCCAAGATCTGAGAGGTGGTGGCAAAGTCAGGCTCTTGCTGATAAATTTGGGGCCACTCAGATACCTCATTCCCATAGGAATGGAGTATGGTGGTGAGTTCATCCATGGGAGGTCGACTGAGGCAGTCAGCAACATGATTTTTTCTCCCTATCTTATACTTGATGTTGATATGGAACTATTGTAGGTATGTGGATGAATTTTTATGGAAGTCATTATGCAACTTCCCTTGTGTTTGTATGAACTATAGAGGCTTGTGATCAGTGTGGATGATTGTCTCCTTTCCCAGAATGTAATGTTTCCATTGACGGTAGGCTTGAACAATGGAATAAATTTCCTTGTCATAGGTAAGGTATTTCCAAACAGTATCTGAGAGTGTCTTAGTATGGTGTGATACTAGATGACCATGCTGAATGAAAATTGCACCTACAACATAGTTAGATGCATCAATCTCAATCTTGAATGGTTGTTGTAGATCAAGTAAGGAGATTAATGGAGTTGAGCACAAGTAATGTTTCATATCATCAAATGCTCATTGTTGTTCTTTCCCCCATGTGAAATTTTCCCTACCACCTCACTTGGTCACTTGGCCAAGGGCCCATGAAATATGGGAGAATCCCAACACGTACCGTCGGTAGAAGTTGGCAAGTCCCAAAAATATCTGAAGCTCGGTTAGTGTGGTCGGGGATTTCAAATAATGAATGACATGGATATTATTTGGATCCACATGTACACCATGCTCATAAAAAATGTATCCCAAGTATTGGACTATGTTCATGCCAAAGGATCATTTTTCCAAGTTGGCATACAACTTCTACTGCCGTAGAGTGCTCAAAGCCTGTTGAATATGTTGCATGTGCTTCTCCCAAGTTCTGTTTAAGATGAGGATGTCATCTAGATACACCACCACAAATGATTTGGTGAAGGGTCTCAATACATCATCCATCAATCTCATGAAAGTGGTTGGTGCATTTGTTAAGCCAAAGGGCATGACCTGCCATTCGAACAGACCTTCTTTAGATTTGAAAGTTGTCTTCCATAAATCAGTCGATTCGATGGGAAGTTGGTGGTAGCCATACTTTAGGTCAATCTTGTTGAAGCACTTTTCCCCCTTGAGTTGGTCAATAAGTTAATCAATTCGGGGAATTTGGTACTGGTTCTTGACTGTGATTTTGTTTAACGCTTTGTAATCAATGCAGATCTGACAAGTCTCATCTTTCTTCTGCACCAGTACAATCGGGTTTCCGCAAGGGGAGGATCTCGGTCTGATGTTCCCCTTTTGAAGCATCTATTGGATCTGATGCTTGATTTCATCATTTTCCATCAATGAGCAATGATATACTATTACATTAGGTAGAGGTGCACCGGGGGTTATATCAATTGGATTCTTGACTTGGCAATGCATTGGTACGCTAGTGGGTGAGGAGAATATGTCTCTCTACCCCTCCACGATACCGTCCAATTTCTTTTGTTGCAAAGAGAGGCTCTGTGTAGAGGCCACGGATGTGGTGGTGACCTTCTTATTACTCTGAGCATGGATCACAAAGAAGAACTTTTCGGTATGTGAAATGACCTTATTGCATTGCTTAGCAGAGATTAAATAAATAACGGTAGACGGTGCTACCTCTGGTATCCTATAAAATTGTCTACCCAAAGTAATAATAACACTACAGGGTCTATACTCATACATAGCATGTTGCTTCCACAAATATGGTTGTCCTAAAAGAAAATCACAAAATTCAAGGGGAGAAATATCACACAATACCTCGTCTTTGAAGGGCTTGATGTCGTAGGGAAGATGACACTATTGGTTGATGTGAATATCTCTTCCTTGGTGAAGTCAGCCGATGGTGTAGGGTTGTGGGTGTGGTGCCATCGACAGGTCCAACCGCTTGATGACCTCCATTGATATCAGGTTCTTTTGACTTCCTCTATCGAAAATGAAATGAAGCGGAGCACCCTTTACCCACATGTGTGAGTGAAAGAGGCATCCCCCTTCCTCTGGTTCTTCTGGTTTTCTTGGCCGGACTTTGGTGGTAACGAAAATGGTGATGGGTTTGGCATCGATAATCTGCTTCCCTCCTTATGGATTTGATTCAGAGTCAGAATTTTCCTCTGACTCGAAAGCTTTCAACTCGACCACCAGTGACTACTTGGAGCGACATTCTTCAGTGGTGTGCCAAGGTATTTTCTGGTATTCACGCCACTTTCCCATGTCCTTCTTTTAATTCTCATTACCCTTCTTATGTTGCGGCTTGGACTGGTTTTCCTCAGAGTGGCCATCTTTGCTCTGTCCCTTGTTTTGTGGGTTGGGGATGCCTTTGCCCTGCTTTGGCTGTGAGGAGTTTGCAGATCCAAAATCTTGCCTCTTCTACTTAAATTTATGATCGATCTTGACATCATATCTATAAGCCACACCTAATGATGTGATGTCCAAAAAAATACATTTATGTTTGAATGTATCTTGTTGGTCACTATAATTGCTCAATTAATTTTTAAACAACCAAGTGAAACATAAATTATCAACCCAGGGAATTCTTTTGTTTCAAAGGTAGCCACGCACTATATATGCTCAATTCCAAAAGCACTTAGTGTTGTAGTAAAGAAATTTACACTATCTATACTTGCTTGAATGAAATGAAGCTCTGAATTAAATCACAGGAAAGCAATTCCCCTATTGCAATTCTTTAAAGTTCAATTTAAGAATCCTGGATTACATTAAAATTAACACTGCAATGGGAAAGAACAACTATCTTGCAATCAGAGAACAGGACCCTTACTCTCAAACAGAGACTCAGTACTAACACTCTTTCATGAAAGCAGTAATGCAGAAAACAATTAACTCTATCTAACAGAAACCAAAGCACT
>ML780232.1:123445-135436 GCA_009831015.1 Picea engelmannii
CTTACAATGAAAAATTTAGCTCAAAGGCGCGGCCTTTAGTATGGACAGAGGCGCGTGTGGCGCCTGCGCGCGGACCGTATTAAGAACCAAAGCGCATGCGCGCGTCTGTGGGGTGGAATACCCGCGCGCTTGTGATAAGTTACAAAGAAAGAAACTCCGAATGGATTTCTCTTGATTCTCCTGTGAATCGACTGGTTAGCAGGTCGGCGGAGGCCGGTTTGTGTCCCTGCAAGTTAATAAAACCAAAAGGAAAGCAAATAAAACCCAAATGAGGGAGGATTTGATACCTAAATCCCCAGCGGAGTCGCCAGTCTGTTCGCGTTCAAATGGTCACCAGGTGAGCAAATAGAGAATGCTTGCATACCCTGTTGGGTCTAGTAGGGCAGAACAGCTGTGGAGCATGGGGTTAAAGAAACAAAACAAACTACAATCTAATAACAACTGAAAACAAATAAAACTGTGAAAAGAAACAACAAACATGAAACACAAAACACAGGTGTCACCAATGGTTTCAGGCTGGTGTATTAATGAAACCGGAGCACGTTGAAGGAAGAGACCAGAGGCTCCTTCTCCCTCCAATGGAAGGCTCTTCGGGGCCCTCACACAGTTTGCTTTCCTTACAAATGAGAAGAACTGAGCATAGCAGTGAAAGAACTCTCGGTGATGCAGCTGATGGGTTGTTGTTTAAAGGATGAGACCTTAAACCATCTGAACAACATAACAGTGGTTAGAATTCCTTGCCAAAACAGTGTATCCTCACAGCTTTTTATAGCAACTCCTCGAGCGGTCACGTAACCTTCTCAAAGTGTGAACAGGGACCCTTTTAGGGTTTACTTAGGTCATTAACCCGCCGATTTTGCGGATCCGGCTTTGATTTGAGAGTCAAATCAACTTGGGAGCCGGTCTGTAAGCGGTTGGGAGGCCGACCTATTCAATTAATGCGCCATTTTAGCAGATGCGCGGGTTTCTGTATTGACAGCCGCGCGTCGAGCGCGCATGCGCGAATAACATGTTTTTATCCTGCGCATGCGCACGCGCGCACCACACTGTTGTAAAGCGCCTTCAATTTTTGGTTACTTTGAATAGTATTTGGCCCTTCTGGAGTGTTGTGAAATTAATTCAGTGCCATGAATGACTTCATTGTTGTTTTGATGATGCGGAGTTCTTGTCGCCATGTGCAGACGAAATTTCAGTGATAACAGACTTCTTCAACCACATTGCAATAAAATTATTATTAGAAGAGATGTTAAATTTGATTAAAATCTCTTGGCATGTGAGCCTAATTTGACGATTGTGACTTCTTCGGCCTACGAGCCATCTTCGACGTTTGTGCCTTCTTTTGTTCCTATTCCAGTTTCTTCTTCAGATGATGAAAGTGAGGATGAAAATCCACCTCTGCCTACTAACCTTCCTCCAGATGAGTCCTTTGAACATGAACCAACACCAATTTCATCGCTTCCTAGATGGGTCTGTTCAACACGAGAGGTAGTTGGTGGTCTTGTCGGTGATCCTTCATATCAGCGTCGAACACATTCACAGTTCTAGGGAGCCTCTTCTCTTTTGGCTCAAGTTTCAGAGACTCATGATCCAGAGACATTTGCAGAAGCTTCGGGTCATCGAGATTGGGATACAACAATGAATGAAGAGTATTTTTCTTTACTGGAAAATGATACTTGGGATCTTGTACCTTCTCCAAAAGGAAGAAAACTTTTCATATGTAAATGGGTCTACAGAAGTAATTATGCATCAGATGGAAGTGTTGAAAGACACAAGGCTCGGTTAGTTGCCAAAGGATTTTCCCAAGTTGAAGGAATTGACTATAATGAAACCTTTCCCCCTGTAGCCAAAATGAATTCCATCCACCTTGTTCTTTCCCTTGTTGTCTCACATAAATGGGAGGTCCATCAGATGGATGTTAAATCTGCCTTCTTGCATGGAGATTGCAAGAAGAAATCTACATGGAACAACCTCCTGGCTATGTCCAGAATGAATCTATCCTTGTTTGTCACCTTAAGAAATCTCTTTATGGTCTTAAGCAAGCTCCTCGAGCTTGGTATGCCAAAATGGACAACTTTCTTATTAACATTGGATTCTCTAGATGCCATTCTGATCCTAATGTCTATACCAAGAAAGTAGGAAGCCATCTCATAATCCTTGTCCTTTATTTTGATGACCTTATCCTTACTGGTAGTGACTCAAAACTTTTAAACCATGTGAAAACCAACCTTAAGAAGAAATTTGAAATGACAGACTTAGGTTTTTTGCACTATTTCCTTGGCCTACAAGTTTTTCAAACCACTGAAGGAATTTTTCTTTCCTAGTGTAAGTATGTTTGTGACCTTCTTCATCGCTTTCACATGGATGGTTGTAAACCAACCCCCTCTCCCTTTCAGTCCGGAGTCAATCTTACTGCCACCTATACTTCTCCTGAAGTTGATGCCACCCTATACCGTCACTTAGTTGGTAGCCTCTTATACTTGACTCATACTCATCCTGATCTTTCCTTTGTTGTTGGTATTTGATCAAGTTATTGAAGTGTTATTTTTCCCTAGAGAAGATCAAGTTGCAGACATTTTCACAAAGTCTCTTACAGAAGCGAATTTTTCCAAACTTTGATCTATGTTAGGAGTTCAAGAAGTTGTCATTAAGGGGGGATAGGCTCTAATGCCTCCTTCCTTCTCCTATTGTGTCAACATTGTAAATCCTTCAATACTCTCCCAAGTTGTTCTTAAGGGGGGATGTTAGGATATTTAGACACTTAGGAGTTAGTTAAGATCTACTTGGTCTAATGTTTCGTTAGGTAAAAGTGTGTTTCTTAGTGTGTTTATTTAGTATGCATTAGTATGCATTTGTAGTTAAGAAATACGACGGTCATGATATGTTCCCAACATAGAGTGATTCGATGATTCATGCTCTCCTCAATATTAACGGCCATTGATCTATGGCTTAACACCTGATTGGTCCATGATCTCTATTTAAAGAGCATGGAGGGTCATTTGTTGATGATCGATTGTGAGAAACTCTTCTGTAAAATCTCTCTGTAATATTTTCCTTTTGCATTAATAAATTGTTTCAACTGGCCACATTGGCTGGGGCCATGGATGTTTCCCCGTAGGGGTTTTACCATGTGAAAACATCGGTGTGTTAATCTTTGATCTGGTTATGTGAGTGGTTACTTAAGGTGTTCATCCTCTGTTGGAATACATGTGTTGTCAAACACCACTGCATGTGCAATATCTGGTCTTGTGAAAACCATCACATACATCAAGCTACCAATTGTTGATGAATAAGGGACCTTGGAAATGTATTATATCTCCTCCTATGTCTTGGGACACATTTCCTTAGTTAATTTGAAATGTCTGGCCAAAGGTGTACTAACTGGTTTTTCATTCTGCATTCCGAACCTCTCCAACACCTTCTCTATGTACTCACCCTAAGATAATGTCAATTTGCGATTTTTCTTGTATCTTGTTATTCTCATACCAAGAATTTTCTTTGCAACACCTAAATCCTTCATCGCAAATGAATTAGCTAATTTCTTCTTGAGCACATTTATATCCTATATATTAGACCTTGTAACTAGCATGTCATCTACATACAATAGCAAGATAATATAGCTTCCATTTTATAGCCTTTTAAAATAAACACAGTGATCAAAATGACATCTACTATAACCTTCTTTTATCATAAACCTATCAAACTTCAAATACCACAGCCTTGGAGCTTGCTTTAGGCCATACAATCTCTTCTTCAACATGCATACCAAATTCTCCTTCCCTTTGACCTCATACCCCTGTGGTTGCTGCATATAAATCTCTTCCTCCAAATCCCCATGGAGAAAAGTTGTTTTTACATCTAACTGTTCAAGATGAAAATATTATACTGCCACAAGACTTAAAATAGTCCTAATTGAAGTCAATTTAAAAAAAGGAGAAAATATCTCATCAAAATCTATACATTTCTTTTGTGCAAACCCCTTTACAACAAGTCTAGCCTTGTACCTCTTTTTCCCTCAATCTTCTTCCTTCAACTTGTAAACCCATTTATTCTGAAATGTTCATTTTCCTACAAGAAACTGAACAAAGTCCCAAGTATGGTTATTTACCAAGGAATCCATTTCCTCTTTCATGCCTTGCTCCCACTTCTCTTTGGTGTCTACCTGCATTGCCTCTTCATAACATTCTGGTTCACAACAATCAGTCAACAATAAATAATACAATGAAGGAGAGTATCGTTCAGGGGGTATACTTAACCTGGTATATCTTCTAACAACACTTGCAGGATTTTGAGGTGCATGTTGATCCTGTTGTTGTACATTATGATTTTCTGGTACCTTTGGAATTTCTTTTTTAGTGATCTCATCAAGCACTGTGTATTCTGGTTTTTCTTTTTCCTATTTCTTTCTCTGCAAGTGATCTTTGTACATGACCTTCTCATTAAATATGACATATCTACTCCTAATGATTTTGTTATTTTCATAATCCCATAAGCGATAACCAAAATCATTAACATGGTATCCAATAAAGGTACACTTCTTGGATTTTTCCTCAAGCTTTGTTCTATTTTTTTTATCAATATGGAAAAATGATTCACAACCGAAAGTATTGAAATAAAAATAGTTTACTTTTTACCTGTCCATGCCTCCTTTGGAATTATACCATCCAAAGAGCTTGAAGGTCCTCTATTTATTAAGTAAACAACAATATCTACAACATCTGCCTAGAACTGTAAGGTAAAACCAACATGCAATCTCATACTCTTTGCACGCTCCATGATTTCCATGTTCATCATTTCTGACACACCATTTTATGGTGGTGTTCCTGGAACTGTCTTCTCTCTATGAATCCCATGGTATGAACAATAATCATCAAAATCCTTGCTGTAATATTCACGTCCATTGTCTAATCTGAGACACTTCAACCTTTTTTTTGTCTTATTCTCAACCAAATCTTTTCATTTCTTAAAAGTATCAAAAACATCAGATTTTTGTTGAATGCAATAAACCCAAGTTTTTCTAGTTGCATCATCAATAAAAGTAACATAATAATGAGAGCCACCAAGATATGATACCTGAGCTAGTCCCCATACATCTGTATGCACAAGCTCTAACCTTTCACTCTTTTTTTCTTTTCTGACTCTGAGAAATCCGACTCTCTTCTGCTTTCCATAAACACAATGCTCATAGAAATCCAAATCAATTTGTTTAAGATCTGGCAACAAATTTCTTTTTTGAAGTATCTGCATCCCCTTCTCACTCATGTGTCCAAGCCTATGATGCCACAGTGTTGTATCCACTCATGTAGAAGCTAAAGAGATAGAAGAGTTAGTATTAGCAGTACATAATTACAATGTACCTACCTTCTCTCCTTTTGCTATCACCAATGATCCTTTGGTGACCTTCCACACATTATCTATAAATATGGATATACATCCTTCACTTTCCAAATGCCTTGTTGAAATTAGATTTTTCCGTAGATCTGGAACATGTATTACCTCTTTCAACAACCATTGGTTTCCATTTCTTTGCTTTATTTTACCTTTCCCATTCCAACAATTTTGCATGGTGCATCATCACCCAAATGAACCTGTCCAAAGTCACCCTGAACATAATCTAGAAAATTTTTCCTATGGGGTGTGGCATGAAATGAAGCCCCTGAATCTACTACCCAAGACTCCAAAATATTATCTACAAAAAGAATCAAAGAATCTTGTAACACATCACCTATTACATTCACTTCCTGATTTTTCTCCTGTTGTCCATCTCTTTGTTTCTTTGGAGCTCTGCAGTCTTTCTTCAAATGTCCTTTCTTCCCAAAATTCCATCACTCTATCTTTCCAAATATGGATTTGGATCTTCCCTTCCTAGAATTCCCACGGTTCCCTGAGCCCTTTTCTCTATCTTTTTGTCTTCCCCTGCTCTCCATGTTTAACACATTACCTGATGTCTCACCTATGATTTTTCGTCGCATTTCCTCGGTAAGGATAACACCAACAACATCATCAAATTTTAAAGTTTTTGAACCAGATACAGAGTTACTTACAGCCATGACCAAGCCATTCCATCTTTCTGGCAATGAGCACAAGATTAGAAGAGCCCTGACCTCATCATCAAAGTCCACTTTTACAGAGATTAGTTGATTAGTAACCATATTAAATTCATTTAAATGATCTGCAACAGACCCACCTTATGACATCTTCATATTAAATAATCTCTTCATTAGAAATACCATATTGGACGTCGAGGGTTTTTCATACAGTTTAGCCAATGCGTCCATCAACTCCTTTTTTGTCTTTTCTTTCAAAATATTGAAATCCACCAATGCCGCCAGGCTCAGTCGTATCGTTCTTAGTGCATTTCTATCAAGAACCTCCCATTCTTCGTCCTTCATGGATGTTGGCTTCTTTGATATTCCACCCAATGGTAGGAATAGATCCTTCTGATATAAATAATCGTCCATCTGCATCTTCCGTAATTGGTATTTTTGGCCATTAAATGTCTCGACCCTAAACTTTCCATCTTCCGCCATTTCTCCCACTTGAACCAGGAATCCTCTTTTCCTATGAGTTACCTTTCTCTCTGATACCACTTGTTATAAAAACAGGATCGCGAAGCAATAAAATAAAACAAATGTGTAAATAAAACACAAAAGATACACAATACAATAGATACAGATATACATGGTTCACCCAGTGTGGGCTACGTCCACCAGAGAAATTTCCAGGTCCTTGCTTTATTATTATCCAACAAATGAATGGATACAACCTACACCAAACCCATTGTAACTTTCTCTTCTTTCTCTCATAGTCTCCTATCTCAAAATACAATATTCGCAATGATCCATAGCTGCAATACATTTCCCTCATAAAAGAGGGTTGCCTTCTAGGGAAAAAAACCCTAACATAACTTCTGCCATCATATATGTGACCTTATAATGAATGGTCCATATTTACAATGAAATTACAATATACATTTACAAGGAAATTTTTCCTTCGGGGGAATTTCCCTTGAACTCTTGCTTGCCCCGAGACCCCCCAGTCGGGGGGATGGCCCCCCTGGACCCCACAGAGGGGGTAACCCCCTTCTTCACTCCCCTGCGTGGAAGAGTGTACATTCGTCTGGGGTGTAAAGTCTTCATGTGGTATAAACACGACTGAAAACAAAGACCTCTGAATCAGGAAGATAATCAAGCTCCACAACCAACAAAATTGTGGACTGAAAAGTACCCTTCAAGAAGATTCAACCATTTATCTACAACATCTTCATCTATAAGTCCTTCAAATAATGTAATATCAAAATTTACTTGTACCTTGAAGGGGGTTGCATGGTCGCTTGATGAAGATGTGTCTCCTGTGGGCAGTCGTCGAAGTATTTATGCAAAGTTGTCCATCATTTTGTTCCTTTGTCGCGCAAGGGCTCCCTCGAGAAACATTTTAAAAGGATATCCTACTCCATCATATTTCTTCTCATCCCCCATGGGTTTTTGTCGAGCTCAGTGTGACTGATCTTGCAAAGGCTCAACTGGTTCGAGTCCCAACTTCTTGTACCTAGATCTTGTCGGGGACATGCACGAAGAAAAATAAATGAAGAGAGGACCATTATGATACCACTGATCTGGATTTATGAGCAGAACAAAATGAATAACAGACTGAATAAAATAACACAGAGATACGGAGAACAACAAGAGATATCCAATGAACAATCATTTCTATTGAATAAATAAAATAGGTTGAAACTGTAAAACTGTAGAACTGAAAACAACTTGCTCGAATGGTGGTAGCTATCTCTAAGAAGAGATGTGGTTGCTACGTGCATCCTTCTGAGAAGAATGATTGCAATGAGGCTCCAGAGGCCTTTTTAACATTACTCATGAATGCCAAAACCCTAGACATCCAAAAACCTAACCCTAGGAGATGAAACGCCAAAAGTTATGTGGGCCCCTATGGGTAAGTTGGTACCTCAACTTCTCAGGGTCGTAAATTTTGCATACGACCTCCATTTTAGGTGCATGATAGCCCATTGGAAAGGTATTTAGAGAACTACACATTATTCCATCAAACTCTGACTTCATCTATAGTTTGACTATGGCAAGCCAAAAAAACACTATTTAGGGCCCCAAAATGGCCCTGGAAGTACAAAAAGATGTACTGACATGAAAAATTCCAAATTAAGCCAGTTGGATTAGATGGGCGGCCACCAATATCCACCTGGAAGTTGTGCATCGTTTCAGATAGACCTGGAAGTGTAGAACCCACAATTACAAACAATTAGAGAAGAACGTGTTGAACTAAAAATTATCAAGATGAGCCAATTGGAATAGGTAGGTGGCCACCAATATCTACCTGGATCACCACCAATCAACCTTCCATTAATAATATCCTCTTTAGTTTCTTGCTCAGTCCAAGAATGTCAATTGCTCTCATTCCTAGATGATCAAAGTGGATATTGATGGCCACCCACCTATTCCAGCTGGCTTATTTTGGTAGTTTTTATGTCGGTACATCTTTTTGTACTTCCAGAGCCATTTTGAGGCCCTAAACAACGCTTTTTCATCTTTCCATAGTCAAATTGTTGATAGAGTCAAAGTTTGACGACATAATGTGTATTTATTCAAAAGACCTTTCCAATGAGCTATCACACGCCTAAAACGGAGATCGTATGCAAAAGTTAAGACCTCGGGAAGTTGATGTACTAACGGGCCCACATGCATTTTGGCGCTTCATCTCCTAGGGTTAGGTTTTTGGATGTTTAGGGTTTTAGCATTTATGTTTATTGTAAAAATTCCTTCAAAGCCTCATTGTACTCATCTTCTTGCGAATGAGCGTAGTCGTCACATCTCTTCTCAGAGATAAGTTGCCACCATTCTAGCGAGTTCATTCACTCTATATTTTTACAATCTCTATACATTTATTTCATTAATAGAAATCATGTATTGTTGTATTTCTTTGTTTTTGGAAATATTTGTGTGTATTTTATTGTAATATATTTTCTTTCATTTCGTTCCAAAAATAATCTGGATCAATGGTATCAGAGAAGGCTTCTCTTGATCATTTTTTAGTGCATGTCCCCAACGAGGTCCCAGTATAGCAAGTTGGGTCTCGATCTTGTCTCTCTCGCACACCTAAGAAACCCTCCATGGAGGAAGAAAATAAAAACGACGGAGCAAAATATTCTATTAACCTGTTGCTTAAGGATCCTCTTGCACGAAATAGGGACTAAATGATGGAGAATTTTCCCCACATCCTTCAATGCATGCCGATAGCAACAGGCGCATCTTCATCAAGAAACCCCTTTGGAGAAACCTCTCCCTTCAAGGTACAAGTTAATTTTGATATTCCCATATTTGAAGGTCAGATAAATGTGGATGCCCTAGAAAAATGGTTAAATCTTCTAGAAGGTTATTTCTTTGAGCATAATTTTTTTGATAGGGAAAAGATCACCTTCGTACTCCTCAAGGCTCTCCCCCATGTAAAACATTGGTGGGAAACTTACTAGGAGCAAAGTTCCATAGAGGAATCTGCAATATATGGGGTCGAGCTCACTTGGGATTTTTTTGTGGATGCACTCAAAGAACAATATTACTGTGTTGATAACTATGAAGACCTATACATGAGATGGACCACACTGCGGCAAGAGAGGGGCCAAACGGTGACGGAGTTCACAAATACTTTCCATACCTTGCGCACCAAGATGGGTATCAAATAATTTGAGCGACATTGGCTCTGCATGGGTACATCCAAACCGAAATGGATTTCCTAAACATCTCATCATTGGGATCTTCCTATCGATATGCTATCAAAATCGAGTAGAAATTTAGGCACCAGAACAAATGGGAGTTCGGGTCTACAAATCTGCAACAACTAAAGCATAATAAAGACGACCCTAACTAACAGCCTCCTAACAACCAGTACAAGACATAGAAAAAGAAGGGTAAGGGAAAGACGAAGAATTACACTGAGAAGTGGTGCAACTTCCACAAAATCCCTTGGCACAAAACTGATGAATGTCGCTCAAAATAGTCATTGGTGGTCGAGATCAAAGATAAGGATTCAAACCCTAATTTAGAAACCAATCCAGAAAATAATGAAAAAAGGAAGATCATTTACGTAGACCCCACTGCTACTGTTGCGACCGCAACAATTCAACTAGAAGAACTAGCATATCCTGAAGAGGGGAAGTGCCTCTTTCCTTCACAGATATGGGTGAAAGGGACCTTGTTGCATTTCAGTCTTGATAGTGGAAGCCAAAATAACCTCATCTCGGATGAGGTCATCAAACAGTTGGGGTTGTTGATAACACCACACTAGTAGCCTTACAACATTTGGTGGCTTCTCCAGGGAGGAGATCTCTGTGTCAGCCAGTAGTGTCGCTCGTCCTATGGAATCCATCCCTTGAAGGATGAGGTAGTGTGTGATGTTGCCCCTCTTGATGTCTTTGATGTTGTTCTGAGCCAACCATATATGTGGAAACGTCGTGATGTTTATGAGTCTCAACCCCGTAGTGTCATTATTACTCTTGGGGGTTAGATCTACAGGATACCAAAGGTAGCTCTAACTATTGTTCCACGAAAACAATGTCGCAAGGTAATCTCTCATACTGCTAAAATCAACCTCTTCACAATCTGTGCAAAGGATGAATAGAAGGCCATCGCAACCACTGCAACCTCAACACCTTTTGTCCAGCAGAAGCAGATTGTAGAAGGGAAAGCAGATATTTCTTCTTCACCTACGATGGTGCCTACACAATACCCCGTCAAGCCAATATACAACAGGTTGGTGGAAAAGATTCAACCTCGCCAACAATAGGTTCGTGACATCCTTCCACAGACCAAGCAATGCAACTTCTCCAACAAGGAAAGCATCTCACCAAGATTCAGATTCAACAAATGTTTTCCCCTCTTCCCCGGGAACTCAACGCAATGGAGACCATTACTTCCTAAGAGGGGAGGATTGTTCCAAGTGGATATTGGTGGCCACCCACCTATTCCAACTAGCTTATTTTAGCAGTTTTCATGTCAATACATCTTCCTGTACTTCTGGGGCCGTTTTGAGGCCCTAAACAACATTTTTTGGGCTTGTCACAATCAAATTGTTGATGAAGACAAAATTTGATGGCATAATGTGTAGTTCTCGAAAAGACCTTTCCAACGGGCTATCATACACCTAAAATGGAGATCATATGAAAAAGTAATGACCTTAGGAACTTGATGTACTAACTTACTCCAATGGGGCCCACATGAATTTCGGTGCTTCATCACCTAGGGTTAGGATTTTGGATGTCTATGGTTTTGGAATTCATGTTTATTGTAAAAATGCCTTCAAAGCCTCATTGTACTCATCTTCTTGCGAATGAGCGTAGCCGTCACATCTCTTCTCAGAGATAAGCTACCACCATTCTAGCGAGTTCATCCACTATGTGTTTTACAGTCTTTGTACATTTATTTCATTAATAGAAATCATGTATTTTTGTATTTCTTTGTTTCTGGAAACATCTGTGTGTATTTCATTGTAATATCTATGCTTTCATTTCGTTCTGAATTCCGAAAATATTCTAGATCACTAAAAGATTTAATCTTTCATTTTTTTCCTTTTCATATTGGGTAGAGTGTACTACCTTTGTAAGCCTAGTCTCTGCCCATCAAGTGGCCTCTACTAATGTTTTTTTTAGGCCTAGAATGACCACTTACCATCGGAAATTTCCTCATTGTAATCCTTTATCCCATTCCAAATTTTGATTAATTTTTCCTTTGATTTAAAAAATGGATCTAGAAAGACCTTTTCATCATCCTCACAATCCACCTACTCTCCACTTACTCCTTAATATAAGAAGATCTCCTTAACCAAAAAAAAAATATCATCTACTTATTGAAAAATAATGATGACAATACTAACCAAAGTAATTTCAACAAAACTCCAAGTTTCTTTTAACCATACCTCATTGTTTCTAAAATTAATAATTACATCTCATAAAACTATATAACATTGATCCTTAAT
>ML780232.1:148578-186719 GCA_009831015.1 Picea engelmannii
AGTGGGGGGACAATGGGGGGGAGAGAGAGAAATAGAAAGAGGGGAAGAGGGACACAAGGAGAGAGGGGAGGAGGGGGAAGAGAGAGATGGAGATGGGGAGAAAGAGGGGGGAGAGAGTGAGCAATGGATAGGGAGGGAGAGCTTAGATATAGAGAGAGGAAGATAGAGGGAGGGAGCGAGAGGGGGGAAAAGGGGAGAGAGAGAGAGAGAGAGAGAGCATTTTTTTTTTTAACAGGAACACACATGCATTCTTGTTCCTAATAACACATGTGCACACTCCTTTAGGAAATACTGTGCAATCCTAAAGTGTACACACGTTATTTGAATTTCATTTTTTTTCAGGAAGGAGTAACAACTCTAGTGTATGTGTTTGTTGAGTTGGTTTCCTCAGATTTAGGTTAGGGATGAAAAACCTAGTGTTTCGGTCTGCAAATACATAAAAACCTCCATTTTTATTAATACCTCTCTATATATTTGTTTTTCTATAGGATACACAAATATGTTGTTAATGAAACTACAAAAATGAATAGAGTCGGTTATGCAGATTCCAAATGTACATTTTTTTTTAATTAATAATGTTTATTATTTTTAATATGTTTTTGTCTTGACATATATCAAAATTCTGGACTACATACCTCTTTTATTTCTGATATAACTTTTTTTCGGCTTAACCATTTCTAAAATGAATTATATGCCACACTAGAAAAGACTAATATCTACGATCTAAAAAAAAAATGTTTGATCATGTTAAGATGCTCTTAGCCTTGCACGAACAAAAGGCATTGAAATTTCAAGGATATATCGACTTTCATAATATATATATATATATATATATATATATATATATATATATATATATATATATATATATATATATATATATATATATATATATATATATATATATATATATATATATATTTCCAAAAAAATACACCACACTAGAAAAATGGGTTTTCTACAATTATACAAGTTTTTGGAATGAAATTCCATCATTAAGGTACTCAACACCTGCACGAAAGGAGACATATACCTTACATTTTGCTAGAAAAATAACATACCAATGTTAGAAAAAAATAAATTTCACATAGTTATTCACAATGTCTATGAATAAATGTTGTACATTTAGAAAGGTAATTCAATTTCCTACGTTTCATCAATTTACACCATATTCAAATTCATTGTAAAAGTACCTTGAATAATCCTTTTAATTTAACATATTGTTATTTTTCCATGTTTTCATTTCCACTAACATGTCATGAGAGACCATCATTAGCTTGCACTCACCCCTTCTTGTTTGCCTCATCTATGATTTTCACACCATGAAGCTGCAATTTTCTTTGGATATTACTAAAATTTCCTCTAAGGTAATTCACCACCACTCCTAACTCTTCGAATGAGGTACCCAGCCTGATAGCCTACCCCCTAAACTCGGAAGTGTTTTCTTGCACTCCTTGTCCCTACTCTTTCTGAAGGTATTTCCACTTCAATAGATGCTCCAGTTTGTAGCCTATAGAATGAAATTGCAACTTTAATAATGCCTTGAATTCCTCCTATTTCATAAACATGGGCTTCATTTCAATCCTTAATGTATCCACATACCTCTCCCACCACAGTAGAGCATGTTTAGTCATCTTCAAATAGGCAAAGGAAAGCTACTGTGATTCTTGGATTTGATAAAGACCAAAGTAAACTTCCAATTGTTTCAACTAGTTGTTCAAGGATTAACCATTAATTTGTTCGCCATACATGGGTATTTCAAGTTTTTCTTCAAATTTTAAAGGAATATTGGAGGATGAAGAAAAATAATGGTTGTACATGAATCATTACACATGGGCTCTTCTCAATATGCCTTGTATTCTTCATGCTCAGTCTCTTCTAAGTTTGCTTCCCTATCTTTCTTCGCCAACAATCGTGTCACTAATTTTTTCAATGTAGCAATGCCCCACTCCAACCAAGTAAATCTGACCTCTAGGTGTTCCTTGTCACATTCTTCATGATGACTCCCTGCCATTGATGGTATTCTAATTCTCTGTAGGTATAGTAACAATTCTTTTCCACTACTTTGGTACTAGCTATGAATGTTTGTTGATGTTAGTGGTAGCATCAGATGGGTACTTACGCATTGGCATGTGTCTGGCATGTGGAAGTCATCGAAATTATTCTAGTCTTGAGTTTACTTTAGTTAAAAGGAATTAATTAAAGTAAAAGTGTTTTTATTAATTAATTGAGTTATTTAAGGAACATGCATAGCATGCAGCATGTAATCTAAATATTAAGTGGGTGCGAGAAGTAATCTCAATCATAGATCACTTTGGATATTAGAAATAGATTGTAACACATAATTATAAAAGAAAGGATAAGAGAAGGAGGAAGACATTTTTGACGAGAGGTCAAGGTCGAGAGACTTCAGTGAGAGACCAAGGTTGGGGATAACAAAGAAGGACCTTTTCTAGTGTGAGGAGTGTAAGAGAAAAGAAGGAATTTTTCTTACACTAGAGTGAGGAGATCTCACAGGTTGGGTGAAGATATTTCATCCAAGTGTTGATTTAGATCACAAAGGACCATGATTCAAGATCTTGGATAGGTGGAGAAGGAATTTCATCTAGAGATCATACAATTCAAGGAGAAGAGAGATCAGAGGCAACTTCAGGTGGGTTTGAGAGGATATGTGGTTTTGCTAAAGGAAAGTAACGTACACCTTGGAAAACATGCTAGTACAGGGTCATACAACAACACAAGAATTTCCAAGTTTTTCTGAAGTGTATATTTCTCTTAGTGGGCCATTTTCCATATTATGGGAGCTTTGACTTGACCTTAATAAAATAATATTGGAACTGGCTTTCCCTCTAGGTTTTTTCTAGGGGTAGTTTACTCGAAAATATTGGTGTCTTTTGTGTGATATTTTGGTTTCCTAGTTTATACATTTGTTGCATGTTTAGTTGATTACTCAGTTGTGCTTTTAGTAGATAAAGAGATTTTATTTTGAGATAATTATCAGGTGTTGAGTAGAGGATGAATATCAACATGGTATTATAACATACCAAGGGTTGAGTCTGAGAGTTAAATTCAACATGGTATCATAGCTAGGGATCTGAAGGAAGGAAAACAAGTGCACATGGTATCAACAAATCTATGAGATCTGAGTGTCCACAAGAGAAATCGACTTCATATATAGGGTTACAAGAGCATATCTATGGGATAATGAGTGTCAAGGTGGGTGCTTGAAGTTTGACTAAGAACAAATCCACTATATTTTATAGAATATCAATCAAATTTGTAGGATATCTTAGCATATCTATAAACAAACAGGCAAAAATTGAAGGACTAATTTCTAGGAAACAACAGTACTGAGGCAGAACAAATTTTTTTGTAGGTGTATGGAGGTGTATGTGGGTTACACTGGTGAAAATAACACACATATGAAGGTCACAGAGGTGACAATCATATACATATGTAAGTTACATTGGTGATAGTCATGTACATACATGGACTGTAGTGGTGACAGTCACGTACAAGACCATACAGATGCAATTTATGCAGAAATTTTTGTTGGGTGGTTTTATATGCAACGGAAAGAGGTTGGGCAGTCAACCAGGAGATATGAGATAAGTGGAGATAGAATTTCATCTAGATATTTGAGCCACATGAGATCACATAGGAGAAAAGATGGACTTATGCTCATGTGTATGAGTCATACACTTTGGAACAAAGATGAAATTGTTCTCAAGTGTTTGAGCCACGAAGAATAGTGACTCAAGGGGATCTCATATGGCTAAAGAAGGATTTCCATCTAGAGATCATAGGATTGAAGATCTATTAGAGTCATTAACTTATATATGGAGAAAAAAATTGTGTAGGGAAGGGTTCGAGAAAAGGAGAAAATGGGTAGCAAGGGAGATAACAACAAACCAGTAAGATCGAAGGAATGATCTTGAGGTTTGTATGGCTTGGATATTTTCTTATTTTTATTCCTTGGGAGAACCATTATGATGCATCCCCCCTTCTCTCCTTAGGGTTGTGTGACCTCTCGGTCAAGGATCTTCAATAAACTAAGTCAAATCATCTCTTCGGGCCTCTGTTAGACCCTGAAATCATTTCACACAGTACCCCTTTGGTTACCCACACAGGCTTCGATTCACCCGCACACCCTTGTATGGTGCTTTTAGTAACTCTAAGTGGTGAGCTCTAGCTCCTCTGCTAGGCCCTGCTTCTTTATGACGATAGGCTATGACCTTTGGCTAGCCCCCTTTGGGACTTCGAGCTCTGGTTTTTTCGAGTGCAGTTGATTCCTTTTTCCCCAAACTCCGGACCAGATAAATCACCCAAAAAAGATCTACGGGCCACGCTTCTCTGATAGCCAACAACTGTGATTCACTTCGAGACTCTGGGCTTCGGTAGTTCTGAGCATTTGAATATATTTTTCCCCCGAATTTGTTTGTACCTGGAGCTACGAATCCAACACTACGTTCTCACCTCGACCAACAGTCAATATTCGTCCCTTGTCCCTACTTCGGATGACTTCCAATCAACACTCCCTTGTTCCTCTTTCTCTCGGAGTGTAAATCCTCTGAAGTGACAGATCTTCTGCCACGCATCATGTTCCAATGGATGGTTTAGATGAACTCCAATGCTTTGGCCTTTGATAGTTCTCATGCTTTCACACTTCACTTCTTCTGGAGTGAATATCCACTCTCCACATGTCCCTTTGTTTATCAACGACTCCTGTTGACTCTAACGTTTGATACTTTCGACCTTCAAGAATTTACTCTCGAATTTCCTCGAAGTATCCTAACACTGAAGTGATAGATCTGATGCCACATTTCCAAAACACTGATGCCTATGATTTTCTTCTTACCTCTTGGAGCTTCAGATGACTTCTGGTCAACGGATCCACTTCCTCCTTTTTTTTCCTCCAGAGTACAGTCTTCGAGATTCCATGATCTGATGATGCATGTCCCTCTCTGATCGACGACCACAATTTACTTTGCTACTTCGGGCTTCGAGAGTTTTGGCTTCACCACTCTCGTTTTCCTCTGAAGTACTCTTCTTCCGAAGTACGCGAATCTCTGCCACATGTCCTTATCGATCCAACTGTCCAGATTTATTTGACCTTCGTGACTTCGTGAGAATTTATCTTTGCTCCACGCAAATATTCCAGAGCTTTATCTCCCGGACTCTCTGATCTGCTGCCACGTATCCTCCCTGATACTGACGGCTAGGATTTCACTTCGCCACTTTGGGACTTCGATGATCCCTCTCCTTAAAAACTTTCAAACCTTCGAATACATGAAGTGTCGAAGGATTTTAAGGTTATCCTCCATGAAACTCTCCCAGATCTCACGGTCTAGAAAGATCTTGAATTCCTCCGAATGGATCTTGCTCGTCGATTGGAAATTTTCACAGGGCTCCTCCCTACTAAAGGATTTCCATCCCCTGTCTCTTCTAAGCGTGTTCCTTCTCAAAACTTCTCAACTTCTCAGAATGTTTCTTCGATACTTAGTTGAATTTCAACTCTGCACACACCTTGCAACAGGTTTCTTTCAACCTAAACCCCTTATGGGAGACTATGCACTCCTTGCAACAGTTCTTACACAACTCAATTGTTCCTCCTGAAAAATATGATATTGTGTGTTTCTACCTACGCAAACCTTGCCTGGTTCTCTGCACTCTTTGCAAATAAGTCTCCAATTTATCTCTCCTGAGATTCTGAGTCAAACTAGACTCTTTCAATGTATTCCTTGTGGATACTATGCACACCTTGCATATAAAGCTCCATGTTATCTCTCCCAAAATTTTGAGTCAGACTAGACGCTATCAATGCACACCTTGTGGACAATATGCACTCCTTGCATGAGCTCATAGAAGAGAAAAAATTAAAACTTATCTAATCCTCACAGATTCATACATTCAACCATGTAATGCATTAACAACATAAGAACAAGTAATAACAAATAATTGCAATTAAACAAAAATCCTACCATTCATTCAGATAGACACAGTAACAACAACACCAAACATTTTTGGATCAACGCTTCTTTGTTATATTCATTCAAATGATATGTACATTGTCTCATACAACTCAATAAGCTTCAATAGTCTTTAGCTACAATAATCGTCAACACCTCTCAACAACTTTCAGCAGCCTCATTTGGGCATACAATAAACATATTTATACAAGAGGGCTCATAGATATTTTTCCCTCTGACTATTTGAGTGTTATCCTATCAAATTAAAAGAGTTCAACTACTAAGGATTATTACAATAAATGATCGATACAAATAGATAAGAGAAAGCGCTTCAGATCTGTACTGCATTTAACTACATTAAGGAAAATGCAATCTTCATCGATCTCATGCGATGGTTCAACCTCTTAACATTTAAGATCTTCCTTAATTACAATCTTTTCAAGATATTTCATGACATTCCATATTTAAAATTCAAAAACACTTCAAAAATGTGCACTAGGGCACTGAGTTGTCCTCCACTTTCTCTTTGATGATGATGCTCATGCATCATACTCCTCTGGACAAAAATTTATGGAATCTTGTCCATGAGCTCCTGCACTTACTTTCCATGCTTCTAGATACCTGCTTAATTTACCCAACTAGCATCTTCTATTGGGTTTCCCTTCCACTTTACCAAATACTCAAAATACTTTTTCCTCCTGGTCTTCTTACCAATCCTCTAATCTATGACCTTCTCCACATGTGACTTTTCTGCTATAGGAATTTTCTTCTGCCACTAGATTTATTTTTTATCTTCTGATCCTTTGTTGTCGTCTTCCCTATAAGGGTACGGGTCTGAGATGTTGAATATGGGTGATATTCCCACATCCTATGGAAGCTCTATTTCATAAGCATTTGCATCAAATTTCCTTAGGATCTTGCACAATCCTATCTTCTTCAACTTCAATTTGTTATATGTTCTCCTTAGGAACCTTTCCTTTCTGAGATGTGCCAGAACCTGATCTCCCACTTCAAATTGAAGTTCTCTCCTATGTTGATCAACTTTGCATTTATATTCTCTTCTTTTGTTCTGCAATTTCTCTTTGATTTGATTATGAAGCTTCTACATTTCTACAACAAAGTCTTATGCTCCAACACTTCTAAATTTATTCTGCTCCAAATCTCTCAACTCTAATACTCCTCTTGGCTTCATCCCATATACTATCTGGAATGGACTCTTCCCTGTACTCCTCTTTGGTGAGTCATTGTAGGAAAACTCTTCTTGTGACATAAGTTGATCCCACTGGCTATGATTTTCAGTGACCAGACTCCTCAACAAATTTCCTAAACTTCGATTTACCACCTCATTCTGTCCATCCATTTGAGGGTGATATGTTGAACTAAAGGACAATTCTGTCCCCATCTTATTCCACAATGTCCTCTAGAAATGACCAACAAATTTAGTGTCTCTGTCTGAGATAATACTCCTGGGAAACCCATGAAGCCTCACAACTTCTTTGAAAAATAGAATTGCAATGTGTGTTGCATTATTAGTTTTCTGGCATAGGATAAAGTGTGCCATCTTTGAGAATATGTCAACTACAACAAATATGGAATCACTTCCCCTTTGTGTTCTTGGAAATCCCAACATGAATTCCATGCTTATTGCATCCCAAGGCCTATCTGGAATAGGAAATGGTTGATACAACCTAGTGTTCTGGCACTTTCCTTTTGCATACTGGAAAATCTTACATCTGTTTACAAATTTCTTCACTTCTTCCCTCATACCTGGCCAATATTATGAACTGTTCAATTGTGCAAATGTCTTTTCATGGCTGAAATGTTTGCCCAGACCTCCACTATGTTTTTCCTTCAACAAATTATCTCTCATTGAGCACTTTGGTATGCACAACTGGCTACCTTTAAACAACAATCCATCTTGAATCAAATATTTTGTCCACTGACTTTTGTCTCTGAGCACAGGATTTTCACATGCTTCATATGCCTCTTCAAAATATGGATCAACACAATACATCTCCTTATAAAGGTGTTCAAACCCTAAGGTTTTCACTTGAAATTCCTGCAGAATCAAACATCTCCTGCTCAATGCATCAACAACTTTGTTAGCATTACGAGAAATATGTTTAATGACAAAAGTGAAATTTTGTATAAACTCTATCCACTTAGCATGTCTTGGATTTAACTTCTCCTATTTGGTTATGAATTGTAAATCTTGATTATCACTATACATAACAAATTCTTTTGGAACAATGTAGTGCCTCCATTTCTTTAAGGCTTGAATCACTGCATAAAATTCTTTATCATATGTGGAGTACTTCATTTTAGTGTCATTCAACTTCTCATTGAAATATGCAATAGGCCTATTATCTTGGATCAAGACTGCTCCAATCGCTATTGCACTAGCATCGCATCGTACTTGAAACGTCTTCTCGAAATATGGCAAGAACACAATCGATTGTTCTGTTATCTTATCCTTTAATATACTGAATCTTTTCTCAGCTTCTTCCATCCACTTAAAAGACTTGTGTTTCTTCTTCACCATATCTAATATTGGTGCACAAATACCACTGAGATTTCTAATGAACTTTCGATAGAATATTTATAATCCATGGAAGCTTCTCACCTCGAATATGCTCCTTGCCAATGGCCATTCTCTGATTGCTCTCACCTTCTCTAGATCCATCTTCAATTCATTTGAAGAGATTACAAAACCCAAGTAAATGATTTTTGTATTCATAAAGGAGGATTTCTTCAGATTTATCAACAACTTCTCCCGCTACAATCTTCTCATCACTAATGTTAAGTGCCTCAAATTCTCTTCTTCAGTTTTATTGATGACTAATATATCATCCAGATATACAATCACAAACTTATCAATAAAATCTTCCAATACCTCATTCATAAACCTCATAAAAGTACTTGGAGCATTTGTCAAGCCAAATGGCATAACAAGACACTCATACAACCCTTTGTTCACTTTGAAGGTTTTTTTCCACTCATCACCTTCTCTCATCCTTATCTGGTGATCCACCTTTCAGGTCTATTTTTGAAAAGTAATTTTCTCCACTCAAACAATCCATTAAGTCATCCATCCTTGGCAAAGGAAATCTGTACCTGATGGTGATTTTGTTTATGGCTCTTGAGTCTGTACACATTCTCCATCCTCCATCCTTTTTTCAACTCAACACAATTGGTATTGCGCATGGACTCAAGCTCTCTCTGACTAAACCCTCGTCCATCAAATACTGGACTTGTTTCTTTACCTCCTCATTCTCTTGAGGTGTCAATATGTATGCTTCTTTGTTCGACAGACTCACTCCTGGTATAAGATCAATGTGATGGTTGATACTCCTGATAGGTGGCAAGGAGCGAGGTAACTCATCCACTACTATGTCAAAAAGAAATTCTAATAGCTCCTAAATTTCTTCAGACAGATCATCCATAGAAGTACTTGTAAGGATGACTTTGGGCTTCCTCACCATAGAAAAATTCATCTCATGTTCCTTCTTGACTTCACTTAGGAGTTCTTTCCCACTCATGAGAAGTATACTTGTGTTGGCCTCATCCTTCACTTTATTTTCCTCTATTGGTAGTAGCATGTGTTTCCTACCATTTTTTCCAAGGTATAAGTATTTTTCCTCCCATCATGAATGATATTTATGTCAAAATTCCATGGTCTCCTCAAAAAGACATGACATACATCCATAGGAATCACATCACACAAAATCTCATCTCTATATCCTCTTATCTTAAATTCAACGAGACATTGTTTAGTTACCATTACTTGGTGTCCTTTCTACAACCATGATACTATATAGACTCGAGTGTGCAGTTGTCTCCAGCTCCAATTTCTCCACCATTTATGTGGATACCAAGTTATCAGTGCTCCCAATGTCAATTATCATCTTGCATACCCTATATTTAGTATTGCAAGCAGTCCTGAACAAATTGTTCCTTTGTACTGGTTTTTCCACTTCTTGCACTGGCTTTAAGAGAACATTCTTCATCATCAAAGATCTCCCATCTTCTATGCCTTCTACCTCAACATTCCGCTTCTGCGCTTCCTAAATGTGATCTTCACCTCCTCCTTCTTTCTTTCTCTCGGGGCATTCCCAAGACATGTGTGCTATTTTTCCATAGGCATAACACTTCACCTCTCCTCCTCCGCCTCTTTCTCTTCCTTGAGGAAAAACATTTCTTCCACCAAACTATCTCCCTCGAGAACTTCCTCCTCTTTCTGAGTGACTGTGTGGTTTTCTAGTCTCAACCTTGGTCTTATGTGCTTTGTCATGGACAATTCCCTTACCTCTGTTTAGACTTCTTCCTCTACTTCGTTGGCTTTGTTTCCTGGCCAATTTCTCTTCTACCTTCAGCACAATCCGATAAGTATCCTCCACTGTCCTCACTGATATCATGTTGATTTCGTCCTGGATTTCATATCTCAGAACATTAATATACCTCGAAACCTTTTCGTCATCTTTTTCTCTTTGTCCAGCCCTGATGTTCATCTTTTATTGTCTATCCTTTCTGTCTCAGGTTCAGTAATTTCCTGAATAGATTTATCTGATAGTATTTGGGTATGAAGTTAGCCTTCATCTTGGCTACCATTTTATCCCAATTCTTGATCTTTTTCTTTCCTTTGCTTCTTCTGTCAGCCTGTAGCTCATCCCACCATAGTGTTGTGTGTGCCTTCAACCTAGTGACAACATGTTTTACTTTCTTCTCATCATCAACTTCTTCATAGTCGAAGTACTTGACCATTTATCTTATCCAATCCAAAAATTCTTCAACATCTAAGTTTCCCTCATACATTGGGATTTCTATTTTTTCTCTTGCTCCCAATTTGACAACAGCTTTCAACAAGCGTTCTTCTGCAACATCTTCTCCTACAGCTCCTTCAACTTCCATTTCTTCACTCTATGCATCACTGACATCTCCAACATCATGCGCTCTTCTTTCTACTATCTCCATAGCATCTAATCTTGCATGAAGTTGTCTCATCTCCCTTTCCACAACTAGGTTTGCTACAAGTTTCTCTGCATGTATTCTAGGTGACATTGTGTTGAGATTTCTCCACATAGAGATTAAAAAGAAACTTTTGTTTCTGATACCACTTGATTTTATCACGCTACTTCCTCCTTTTACATAGAGCACAATTTGAGGCTCTAATACCACTTTGATGGTATCAGACTATCTCCTTTGTCTCCTCTCTCCTTTGCTTGCTTTCTATGAGAAAAATCAAGCTCTAATACTACTTTGATGGTATCAGACATAACCTTTTCCTAGGCTCTGATACCACTTGATGCATCCCCCCTTCTCTCCTCAGGGTTTTTTGACCTCCTAATCAAGGATCTTCAATAAACTGAGCCAAATCAGCTCTTTGGGCCTCTGCCAGACCCTTAAATCAATTCACACAGGCCTCCTTTGGTTACCCATGCAGACTTGGATTCACCTACACACCCTTCTCTGGCGCTTCTAGTAACTCTAAGTGGTGAGCTCTATCTCCTCTGCTAGGCCTTGCTTCTTTATGACCACAGGCTATGACCTTCGTCTATCCCCCTTCGGGACTTCAGGCTTCATTTGTTTTGAGTGCAGCTAATTCCTTTTTTCATGAACTCTGGACTGACGAAATCACCCGGACAATATCTATGACCCACACTTCTCCGACAGCCAACGAATTTGATTCACTTCGAGAGTTTCGAGCATTCCAACATATTTTTCCCCTGAAGTTCTCTGTACCCGGAGCTATGGATCCAAAGACACGTGCTCACCTCGAGCAATGGTCAAGATTCATCCCTTTTCCCTATTTCGGATGACTTCTAGTCAACGCTCCTCTATTCCTCTTTCTCCCAGAGTGTAAATCCTTCGAAGAGATAGATCTTCTGCCATGTGTACTATTCCAATGGATGGTTCATATGAACTTCGATGCTTCATCCTTCAGGATTTCTCGTTCCTTCACACTTCATTGCTTTCGGAGTGACTATCTTCTGGAGTGAATCTCCACTCTCCACGTGTCCCTACATTTATCAACGAATCCTGTTGACTCTGGCCTTCGGGACTTTAGACCTTCGGGAATTTAATTTCCAATTTCCTCTTCCCAATTCCACAATATGACGACGTGTGTCCCTCTCAGATCGATGACCACAATTTACTTTGCTATTGCGGGCTTCGAGAGTTTTGTCTTCACCACTCTCATTTTCCTCTGAATTGCTCTTCTTCCGAAGTACGTGTGCCTGTGCCACGTGTCCTTCTAGATCCAACGGTCTAGATTTCTTCAACCTTCATGACTTTGTGATAATTTCTTTTTTCTCCACGTAAATCTTCCATATCTTTATCTCTCGGACTCTTTGATCTGCTGCCATGTATCCTCCCTAATATTGATGGCTAGGATTTGACTTTGCCTCTTCGGGACTTTGACGATCCCGCTCCTTAAACACTTTCAAACCTTCTAATACAAGAAGTGTCGAAGGATTTTAAGGCTATCCTCCATGAAACTCTCCCAAATATCACGATCTTGAAAGATCATGAATTCCTCTGAATGGATCTTGCTCGTCGATTGAGAAATTTTCAGTGGGCTCCTCCCTACTGAATGATTTCCATTTGTTGTCTCTTCTGAACTTGTTCCTTCTCAAAATTTCTCAACTTCTCAAAATGTTTCTTTGACACTTATCCAAATGTCAACCCTGAGCACACCTTGCAATAGGTTTCTTTCAACTTAAACCCCTTATGGGAGACTATGCACTCCTTGCAACAGTTCTTACATGACTCGATTGTTCCTCCTGAACAATATGACATTGATTGTGTTTCTTCCTACGCACACCTTGTGTGGTCCTCTACACTCTTTTCAAATAAGTCTCCAAGTTATCTCTCTTGAGATTCTAAGTTGAACCAGACTCTGTCAATGCACTCCTTGCAGACACTATGCACACCTTGCATATAAATCTCCACGTTATCTCTCCTGAGCTTCTAAGTCAGACTAGACTCTGTCAACGCATGCCTTGTGGACACTATGCACTCCTTGCATGAGCTCGTAGTGTTGAAATATTGTAACTGCAAAGAGTATTCTAATTATTATTGGTGTATTATTCATTAGATCAATCCCTTTTGTGGATTGATCATGTTGGGTATTGTAAATGACCAAATCCCATTTTGCAAATTGGTCAAAACCTATTTTTAATAATCTAAACGAGAAGTCAACCCCCAGAATATATTAAGTGGTTATAACCACCCAGAATGAGAAGTCGGCCCTGCCAATGAAAAGACACATTAGTTCAACACCTGCTAGATTGTATAAATAAGAGAGGCCAACACCTCATTTGTTCACTCACTCACTTGTTCATCAGAGTGCAAGTTTGGAGCTCCAGATAGAGAAGAAGGAAGAGAGAGAGAAGCTCATTCTTGGGAGAGGAATTTTTGTCTTGTTCGGTTTATTCTCTTGGCATTGTATTGGCTATCTATATTAAGGAAGTTTTTGTTGGGTTTTCTCCCCCATGAGGGTTTCCTAGGATAAATGATGTGTCTCTTGTGATTGTGTATTTCTCAGTGATCCTATCTATGCTATGGTTATCTAGTAAATTGAAAAGAAACCTAATAATAGCTTAAACCTTAACACGTAGAAAAGAAACAATTGAAACTTATCTAATCCTCACAGATTCATACATTCAACCATGTAATGAATTCACAACGTAATAACAAGTAATAACAGAGAATTACAATTAAACAAAAATCCTACCATTCATTCAGATAGACACAGTAACAACAACATCAAACATTTTTGGTTCATCGCTTCTCTGTTATATTCATTCAAATGATATGTAAATGGGATCATACAAATCGATAATCTTTAATAATCTTTAGCTACAATAATATTCAACAACTCTCAACAACTTTTAGCAACCTCATTTGGGAATACAATACACATATTTATACAAGAGGGATCATAGAGATTTTTCCCTCTGACTATCTTAGTGTTATCCTATCAAATTAAAATCTTTCAACTACTAAGGCTTATTACAATAAATTATCAGTACAGAAAGATAAGAGAAAACTCTTCAGATCTGTACTGCATTTAACTACATTAAGGAAAATACAATATCCATCGATCTCACACGATGGTTCAGCCTCTTAACATTTAAGATATTCTTTAATTACAATCTTTTCAAGATATTTCATGACATTCCATCTTTAAAATTCAAAAACACTTCAAAAATGTGCACTAGGGCACTGAGTTGTCCTCCACTTGCGCTTTGATGATGATGCTCCTACTTCACATTATTCCAGGATGGGAGGATGTAAAAGGATCCAAGGGATATTGGATCATGGATCAATGGCATATGACAATATCACAAGAGGTTTTTTAGAGTTTCACAGAGTATGACTTAGAGATGCATGTGGAACATCATATGGGGACCAAGTATGTAGTAAATGGATTTGTAACAATACCGTTTAAGATAAAGTTAGGAGGTACATTGAGAGTGATGAATGTGATATGAGTGCTAGAACTCAAGAGGAGTGTGATCTCAATTTCAGTAATTGAGAATAATGGATTTGATGTAGAGTTCCAGGATGGAAAGTAATTGATCAAGCCCAGAGGATCTAGCTCAAAAAAAGCAGTTGTCTTTGGAGTTAGAGAGAGAAAATTGTATAGGCTAAAGGACCACCTATGCGAGAAATGGCGAGTAGTAGAGTGGTAGAGAACAAGGAGCAGGTAGCTCTGAAGGTTTAGCAACTCAGAGGGATTCAGTCTTTAAGTTCATATGGGAAGGAGAAACCTTCCAATTTTTTCAAGGAGTCATAGTGCAAGTTGGCCATGTGGGATGCTCAAGAGAAGGAGGCTTCTAGGAACATGTTCAAAAGAAGTGAGTCTTTGGAGACAGGTTATATTATGATGGCAAGGATAGATTATGTGTTAGAGGGAGCAACCAATCAAGTGTATTGGAGAGTAGACATGGTAGCATATTTCGTAATCCATATTGAGCCAACTCTAGGTGGGAGAGGTACCTTCCTCCCTAAGAGAGAGTGTTGATTTTAGTGGTAGCATCGGACAGGTACTTCCACATTGGCATGTGTATATCATGTGGAATTTATCGGAATTCTTCTAGTCTCGAGTTTACTTTAGTTGAAAGGAATTAATTAATGTAAAAGTGTTTTTATTAATTAATTGAGTTATTTAAGGAACATGCATAACATGTAACATGTAATCTAAATCTTAAGTGGGTGTGAGAAGTAATCTCAACCATAGATCACGTTGGAGATTAGAAATAGATTGTAAATCATGATTATAAAGGAAAGGATAGGAGAACGAGGAATACACATTTGATGAGAGTTCAAGGTCGAGAGACTTTGGTGAGAGACTAGGGTCAAGGATAGCAAAGAAATGTTTTTTCTAGTGTAATGAGTGTAAGTGTAAATAATCACTTTTTCTTACACTAGAGTGAGGAGATATCATAGGTTGGGTGAAGAGATTTCATCCAATTACTGATGTAGAGAGGTTTGGAGCATAAATGACCATGATTCAAGATCTTGGATAGGTGGAGAAGGAATTTCATCTAGATATCATACAAGTCAAGGAGAAGAGAGAGCAAAGGTAGCCGCAAGTGAGTTTCATAGGATAGAATCCATAGAAAAGCACAACATTGTATGAAAGTTTCCATATGGGTTTTCCACACATGTACATGGTTCTCAATGGAGATAGTTGTGTACATACACAAGTTTGTTGAAGGAAATTCGCATACAACTTGGGAAACGTGTTGGTACAGAGTTGTACAATAACACAAGAATTTCCAAGTTTGTTTGTAGTGTATATTTCTCTTAGTGGGTTATTTTCCCTATTATGGAATCCCTGATTTGACCTTAATAAAAGAATATTGGAACTATTTTTCCCTCCAGTGTTTTTCTATGGGTACTTTACCAAAAAATATTAGTCTCTTGTGTGTGAGATTTTGGTTTCCTAGTTTATGCTTCCATTGCATGTTTAGTTTATTACTTAGTTGTGATTTTAGTAGATAAAGATATTTTATTTTGAGCTAACTCTCGAGTACAATTGAGTAGAGAATGAATATCAACATGGTATTAGAACATACCAAGGTTTGATTATGAGATTTAAATTCAACAACATTTACCATGCAGGTGTGCTCCAAGTCTTTGGGCCCTACTCTGATACCAGATGATTCGTAAACAATTGGTCTGCGGAATTTCTTTTTATTCAATAGGGATCCTTTGTAGAATTAAAGGTGTAAAAGTATCTACAACTTTGTCAATGCTGATTTCAAATACCCTCTACTGCTATTCATCAGAAGTGAATAGATTTCTAAGTTTTCACGTGTGTCTCACTGCTTGGTTACTTGCTTGTGGTGGCTAGATAATTGACCATCACTAAGAAGCAAGTCCATCTGTGCCATCTCTATATGTGTTATGGAAAACAAATGCACCCCTGCTACTTGATGTTTAAACCAAAAAAATAATTTAGTTAATAAAATTCAATATACACATACTTTGTTTTGTAACAAAAGTCACATCTAGATCATAAACAAATGACAAATTTGTCCATTGACAGTCACAATATACAAACTAGGAATTTATGGTTTCTTTATGCATTGGTATATTCTCTAATATACCAGGATATCATTGTAACTTTTGGTTTGCATAACATTGTACAATTTTGTTACCCCCTAAATGTGAAACATTGGAAAGCAATTCAAGTTTTGTTTTGTAAAAAATATAAGTAATGAGCTCTGTGGTTTTGTATGTGCAATCATAAAACACAAAGAAACTATTTATTGAATGGTTGGGTCACAAGGACACCATAGATGATATTCATCATTCCCTATGTAAATAATATGCCACTATCTGGGATTATTTCCTATAGTACCTAATGATATAATGATTCATGTGTGATAGTGTTGTAGCTAATAAATTAACTAGACCAGCGATTATAACATTTGAGAGAATGGGATATAGTATGCACATGTATTTACCAAATCACAATGACTCCATCAAACCATTAATTCATTGAGAGAGGAACGAAGGAATTAAGGACGTGGAGTTAATGGCCATCTAAATATAAGAATTAACCAATCATAAAATACACAATCACACAACAATGAACAACACAAATTACCCTAGAGACCCACATTTATTGGGCATTTTTATTAAACTTGAGAGATGATTACAAAAGGGTGAGATATACACAGACTATGTATTGTTACTCATTGTCAACACCGAACTTACAGATGGTCATGGCTCAGAGACACCTTCACTCAGTGTGGATTAGGTTCTTGATTCCTTAATCCATCGAACTTCAAGTCGGTTTCCTTCTTCGAGATTCCATTTTTTCCACTACTCTCTTCAATTAACCTTGCATATCCTCCATTTTTATCCTCCCCAAATTATTCACTATGACCTTTAGTTTTAACAGGCTACCTTGGAAGGCCCACCATTGCTTTCCAACTTTTCCAAAAATACAAACTAAAATTAAACAAAATGTTTCATGCTTATTATAATATTTACAAAAGGGTCAGAGATCCAATTTGAATCAGTAAGTAATGCATGTTTAGGAATATCTTGAATTGTTACTCACTAGTAGAATAAATTGTACATGGGCATTGCTTGGAGACACTTTGCTTATCGTGGATAGACTCCTTGACTCCATCATCCAATATTCAAATAGGTTGCACTCTTTGATCTCTCATCTTTTCTACTACCCTTCAATATTTCGAAGTTCTCTTTGCATATCTATCATTGATCTCCTTATTCACTATAACTTCACTCTTAATGGGTAGCCTTGGAAGAAAAACCATCACAATGGTTCATTTCCACTTCTAACAAAAGAACAAAAAAACAACCCCCCCCCGCAAAAAAAAAAATTGCATTCACATTACAACATTTACAAGAGGTTTGGAAAGGATCCAATCCAAATCACACCTCCCCATTTTCAATATTTTGGTCCCCAAAAGCTTTAATTCCGTTCAATCTTCTTCTTCTCTAACTTCAAGCATCCTTTGGAAAATCACCAAAAAAGGGTGCCTCTACTACAAGATGGAAGATAAGAGTTGAATAGACATTGTGTTAAGCCCCTAGACAAATCCCTATGTTAATCATAAAGACCCATGTAAGTATATAGATATTGAGTTGTTTTATTTCTATTGTTATATTAGTATTGTTGGTTATTGGATAGACCTTCTAATTGAAATTTTACCCTTGGTCTCCTACACACACACACACACCAATAAGACCTAGTTTTAGGATCATTTCTTCTTATATATTTATTCTATTATAAAGAGAGGTTTCCTCCTCAAAGATGCTTCATATTCATTCCTCTCTCTTTATAAAGGTGTAGATTTACTTATCTCTCTCTCTATCTATGTTGGTTCTAGGTGCATTAAATTTTTGTTTTAGAGCATATGATCCTAGGGTTTTTCTCCTTCAAGTGAGTCATCTTGGAATTTTCACTATAACATTTTTTCATAGAAGTTTCATACTATGAAATGTTTATAATACTGAGGATACATAGAAAAGTAATTTTGGTAAAAAAAAATTAGGTACTGATTCATTATACTTTCTAAAATATAGCTTGCGGAAGTTAAGGTTTGTGACTAGTCCTAAAATCAATTTCATCATCTTGGAATTTTTTATATAAAAAAATTTTGAAAAGGTTTTAGACTATGAAATTTTTATGGTATTGAGGGGAAATATCGAATTAATTCTGGTAAAAATTTCAATGTTTTTTTTTAGTTTCTAAGATACAAGTTGTGGAAATTAAGGTTTTTTTACTAGTCCTAAAACTAGTCACAAACAAGTCCTTTTGGTAGAACTATCATATATTAATCTTGGAATGTCCAAATTGAGTGCCACTGGTTCCTTTTGAAACACGACAAACCATATTATTTCAAGTGAAAAATTTAGAATCAGATCTAAAATATTGGACACCTATAATTCCATGCAAGTTATCTATATAGAAATAGATGAGAATCAAGAAGTTTTGGGAAGCTTACCATGAATTCCACTTGACACATCAAATTTTGGTCATACCTATGGAATTGTAGAGAATACATATTAGAGTAATACATGAAGAAATTTTAGACTTATAAGGAACGAAATTTAATCGATACATTAGGATAGAGGTCGGCTAGAAAGACAGTCTCAAAATTAGGGTTCTAAGAGTATCCAACTTAAAATTGGCTTAGCTTTTGATTGGGAGATCTATTTGGCGATTCAAGATTTTTGATAAAGATAAAAAATAGGAGCATTATTATTTTTTTCCTACATGGAAAAGGGTGCTCCAAAAATTGCTTCTCAAATTAAACCTCTAGAAATATCAACAAAGACTCATGAAGAAAATCAAGAGATATAAAACCAGTTGTCCAATTTATAAAATTGTATTAATGAATTTAATGATAGGTAAGTGAAAAAGTATGATTTGATAAATTTACAAACCAAAATGGAACGAAAGATGGAAAATAAAATTAATGATAACATGGAACATATGGAAAAGAACATGGAACATATATTAAATGAAAATAGGGAACAAATGGAAAAGAAAATATATAAAAAGATGGGAGAATTGAAAAAATTCATTTCAACCATCTTGTTACATACCCTAGATGAGAGATTCCCTCAAGGTGATATAATGACACAAGGAAATCATGTAAGTGTGGAGTAAATAAATATTGATTCTCAAAATCATGATTATTTGTCACCTCTAGATGTGCATCATCAAGGGTTCCACTTGGCACCAAGGAAATACTTAATTCCCAACATTGATATGAGGAAGTTTTATGGTAAAGATATTATAACATGGATATCCCAGAGGGAGAAATTATTATATCTACACCAAGTGACAACCTTACAAAGGGTAACTCTCATGCCCTTGTATTTAGAACCTAATCAATTTGTTTGGTACCAATGGATTTGTGGAAAAAAAGGATTCTATTGCATGTTGATCCATTTTTATAGATGAATTGATAGCACATTATGGAGATATTAAGAGAAATGAATTCTTTATCCAATTGATAAAACTTTGGCAAAGTGGTCCAATTACAGAGCACATTCACATTCATGGATTTCAAAATCTAAGTCTCAGGGTAAAGAACATTATAGAGAATAATTTGTTGGATCTCTTTATGGACATTTTAAAGGAGAGAATTCGACATGAGGTGCATCTCTTCGAACCTAAATCCATATGGAATGCTTTCAGTGTCACTAGGAAAGTTGAAAGTGAAAATATGGCTACTAAAAGACTGGCCACTAACAACTATAGAGAGAACCATGTTCCCTCTCTTAACCCCAGTCAATCTACAAGGTTGACACCTCAACAAATGGATGAAACAAGAGCCAAGGGGTTATGTTTCAATTGTGATAGAAAGTAATGTAAGGGGCATAAATGGCGTGAGAAGAAATTATTCTACATATATTGTGAAGAAGAAGAAGATCAAGAATTGGAACCATCGCATGATGTATAACTAGAAGATACTACAACCATATCTTTCCATACATTAGTTGAAATTAGTACTCCCCAAACTCTTCTTATAGAAGGATATATCTAAAAGAAAACGATATAAGTTGTGATTGATTCTAGTAGTACCCACAACTTCATTAATTGAAAATTAGAGAAAATTCTCAATTTATTTATATTTCCAACACGAGAGTTTCAAGTAGTGATTGAAAATGGTGGTACCATAAATTGTTTACAAAACTTACATAGTATTAAGTTCAATATTGTAAGACCCGTGTCTCTGCAATATGTATTTAATCATGCTATATGAACATTATAATTGTATTATTGTTTGACTGAATATGCCAACAACTGACTGATGGATGTAATCTTAAAATTACTAGCCATGATACAACTAGAGGAATGAGAGGAGGTTTTATTAAGCTAAAGGACCCAAGCCACCTTGCTGAAGTAGTATTTTGGAAATATTCATATTAGTTCCCTTAGCCCTAATTTCAAGGAAAATTAGTTAATGAGGGAGGACTGGTGGTTGAGCAACCAACCACCCTCAACGAATGGATGTATGGAGTGTTGGATGAAGTGACAGGAAATATGTCATCCAGAGGACAACGAGAAATATCACCATGAGTCCCCATGATTGACCCATGAGTTACCTTCTGACAGGAGAAGGAGAGGACATGTCGTGAAACTTCCTTTGCAGGGCATGTAAGAGAAGTATAGAGGGAACTTGAAGGGAGTTGGGGCCTCATATGCACACAAGAAAAGAATAACTCGATGAGAATTTGGATTCAAAGAGAGGGGAGATAGACTAGAAAATGTTTTTGGTCTGAGAAGGAGAATGGCCTTCTCTTGTCAGAATTTCCCTGAGAACCTAAGAAACAATTCCCTAGTGGTATCATGTCCTGACACGGGGGTGGCCTACTGCCAAAGTGATTGGGCATGTATATCCTATGGTAGAGTGGAAATGCATACACCCATAGTCAGTGAGATGGATATAGCTTTTAAAACATATAAGTATTGGTATAATATATTTAATTGGATCAAAACCTATTGAATTATGTTTATAATTATACTATTGAATTGTTATGCATGTTAAAGGATTGAATTCCTATATTATTGTAAGTCTATCTTCTTGAAATAATAATGAAGTTGCACATGTAATTGTACACTGAGTATGAGAACTATGTATTTCTCTATATTAAATAATATAAACATGGGCCTATGATTCCATAATGCATAGTCAAATGTATATGGTGAGAGAAAGGTTTCCTAAATAAGGGGACCAGATATGTAAGAGACAGGTGAGAGGTTTGAGAGGAAGGGAGTGTTGTGTTCTTCCTCCTCATAGGGATGACACCTTAACCATAATAGTGGTGAAAAAAAGAATTCCTTAGTGGTTTCAGAGAAAGGTGGAAGCTCCTAAAGTCCTGGTAAGAACTTAGAAATTACTTAGAAGATTTGATTGAATGGATAAGTCCAAATTCAGACTCTTAACATTCTCAACCAAATGTTTCCATTTCTTAAAAGGGTCAAAAACATCAATTTTTTGTCAAGTGCAATAAACCCAGGTTTGTCTAGTTGCATCATTAATAAAAGTAACATAATAACGAGAGCCACCAAGAGATGATACTTGAGTTGGTCCCCATACATATGTATGGACAAGTTCTAACTTTTCACTCTTATTTTCCTTCCCAACACTCAGAAATATGACTCTCTTATGTTTTCCATAAACACAGTGTTCACAGAAATCCAAATCAACTTGTTTAAGATCTAGCAACAAATTCCTTTTGTGAAGTATCCTCATCCCCTTCTCACTCATGTGTTCAAGCCTATGATGCCAAAATGATATATCCACACCTATAGAAGATAAATATATTGAAGAGTCAACATTACCAGTACATAAATACAATGTACCTACCTTCTCTCCTTTTTCCATTACCAATGATCCTTTAGCGACCTTCCACACCTTATCTGTAAATGTAGATATACAAACTTCACTTGCCAACTATCCTATTGAAATTGGATTTCTTCTTAGATCTGGCATATGTCTAACCTTTTTCAATAACCATTAGTTTCCATTCTTTTTCTTTATTTTTACCTTACCCATTATAACAATTTGACATGGTTCATCATCACCCAAATAAACCTGTTCAAAATCACCTTGAAGATAATCTTGGAAATATTTCTTATGGGGTGTGGAATGAAATGAAGCCCCTGAATCTACTACCCAAGATTCAGTAATATTATATAAAGAAATAATCAAATAATATTGTAACACGTAATTTGTTACATTTTCTTCCTGGTTTTTCTCCTGCATTATATCTCTTTGTTTCTTTGGAGCTCTATAGTCTTTCTTCAAATGTCCTTTCTTCCCACAATAAAATCGCTCTATCTTTCCTAGTCTACATTTGGATCTACCCTTCCTATAATTTTTGCAGTTCCCTGAGGTCTTTCCTCTATCCTTTTGTCTTCCCTTTTTCTCCACGGATTCTTTTCTGTCACATTTTCTCGCTAAGGATAACATCATCAAAATTTCAGAGTGTTTGAACCAGAGACAAATTTGCTTACATCCATGACCAAGTCATTCCAGCTTTCTAGAAATGAGCACAAGATTATAAGAGCCCTAAACTCATCATAAAAGTCTGCTTTTACAGAACTTAGCTTATTAGTAACCATATTAAATTCATTTAAATGGTCGACAACAGACCCACCTTCTGAAATCTTCATATTAAATAATCACTTCATTAGAAATACCTTATTTGAGGTCAAGGGTTTTTCGTATAGTTTATCCAATGCCTTCATGAGATCCTTCATTGTCATTTCTTTTAAAATATTGAAATCCACCGATGCTTCCAGGCATAGTCATATCGTTCTCAGTGCCTTTCTGTCAAGAATCTCCCATTCTTCGTCCTTCATACTTGTTGACTACTTTTCTTTTCCTCCCAATGGTAAGAAAAGATCCTTTTTATATAGATAGTATTCCATTTACATCTTCTATAACTGATAGTTTTTTCCATTAAATTTATTTACCTTAACTTTCCATTGTTAATAACCAAATACCAAAATAGCATAAAAAACCTCAGAATAAGTACTCAACACCTTGAAAAGAGAGAATTTTAGATAATAAGCCTCTTCAAGAGGGAAACCTCCTTATACACCACATAAATTTACAAATACAAGATGATTCCAAATGAAAATGTCTCCTTGGTATATATAGAACACTAGGAGTTACAATTATATCTAATGGACCCAAGCCGAAATAAATAAAATAAAAATACTAATGTAATATGCCCCAATTAAGGGGTAATGTTTCAATATTTAGGGCTTAACATGCCCCTCCCCTTTAGAAAAGTGTTGTATGCAATGCTTGAGTAATTTTGGATGCTTCTGTACAAAAGAATCATCTTCCCAAGTGGAATCTTCAATAGATAGTTTCTTCCACTTAATGAGATACTCTGAAATGGATCTATTCCTCAACTGATGCGTTCTTGTTTCAATGATAGCTTCAGGTTCCGATATGATTTTTCCTTCCTCATCAAGTTCTGGTAATATAGTTTGAATTGGGATCTTGTCACCTATAACCTTATTTAAGCATGAAACATGGAAAACTGGGTGTACTGGCGAAGATGCAGGAAACTCCAATTTGTATGCCATAGTACCAATCTTTTTCAACACCTTATAAGGGCCATAGTACTTTGGTGATAATTTATTATCCTTCTTATCTTTCTTGAGGGAAATATATGTGTATGGTTGTAGTATTAAAAATACCCAATCCCCTACTTCAAAACTTCTTTCACTACGATGTGGATCTTCTTGTTGTTTCATGCGATTATGTGCCATGGTCAGGTTTTCCTGTAAGAGTTGGGGAACTTGTTGTTGATGCCCGTTGTGATCTTCCACTGCTTGAACCTTAGAATTTTATTTTAGAGAAGAAGTTATGGATGGTGGGTGATATCCATAGAGCACCATAAATGGTGTCATATTTGTTGCAGTATGAAAGGAAGTGCTATACCACCATTCTTCCAAGGGTAACCACTTGAACCATTGTGTTTGTTTATCAGAGACAAATAAATGTAGGTATCCTTCCAGACATTTGTTCACTATCTTGGTTTGTCCATAAGATTGAGGATGATAAGGTGAGCTATGAGCCAATTGAGTTCCCAAACAAGAAAATAATTCTGTCCAAAAATGTCCAGTGAAGATGGGATCTTTGTCACTTACAATAATATTTGGGCTTCCATGTAGCTTTTGATCTGTCTCCGTGAATGTGGTGGAAACTGTACTAGCTTTGAAAGGGTGATAAAGGGCACAAAAGTGTGCATACTTGGTCATTCTATCAACAATCACCATGAGGAAACTCTTTCCTTCAAACTTTGGTAACCCTGTGATGAAATCCATGGAAACATCCTCCCATCGTTGACTTGGGATTGCTAATGGTTATAAAAGACTTGGGGTCTTAATTGTTTCCACTGTATTTTGTTGGAAAACCAAACATTCTACCAAAAACCTTCGAACATCACTTTTAATGCCATCCCAAAAAAATTCCTTCTTGACCCTGTGGTAGGTTTTTAAAAATCCGAAGTGCCCTCCTACTAGAGAGGTGTGCAATTCCAAGAGTAGATTTTGTTTGAGTTGGGAGTTATTACATAAATTTAAATGATCTTTGCATCATAGTGAAATTTTTTTCCATGTAAATATATTTGATGCACTAGAATCCTACTGCAACCTTTGAATGAGAGTCCACACTTTTTTGTCATTCTTTCATTCATCTCGTGCTTCTATTATCCAATCAGGTTGGATGATCGAGATAGCACAGAGAAAGACCTCAACATCTTCATATTTTCTTGAGAGTGCATATGCCACAACATTTTGCTTCCCTTTTTTGTAGATGATTTCAAAATCATAACCCAACATCTTGGTCACCCATTTTTTTTGTTCTTCTGAAGATAGTATTTGTTCCAAGAAGTATTTAAGAATATCATGATATTTGTTTACCTTTAAGTGCCTACCAATTACATAAGGGCGTCATTGCTTCAATGCATGTAGTATTGACATCATTTCCTTCTCATAAATGGGTTTGTGTAAGTTCTTTCCCTTGAGTGGATGACTTTCAGAAGCAAGGGGCCTTCCTTCTTGCATTGGAACAACACCAATACCATTTCCCGAGGCATCACATTCCAAAATAAAGGTTTTTGTGAAGTTTGGTGTGGTCAATACAGGAGCTTTTCACATCGCCTCTTTAAGTTGTTCAAAAGATTTAGCTTCCTCTAGATTCCATGAAAATGCATCCTTCTTAGTTAATGTTGTTAAACATGCTACTATTCTTCCATATTTTCGAACAAATTTGTGGTAGTAACATGTCAAACCCAAAAATCCTCTAATATTATTCAATGTTTTGGGAATCGCCCAGTCCATAATGGCCTTAATATTGTTAGGATCTACCTTGACACCTTCATAAGATAAAATATGACCTAAATACTCTACCTCCTTCACCCCAAAGAAACATTTCGATGGTTTGGCATATAGTTTTTTCTCCTTTAGTAGTTGTAGCAGCCTGTCAACATGTCGAACATGATCCTCCCAAGACTTGATATAGATTAGTATATCATCAAAAAATACTAACACAAGTTTTCAAAGGAAGGGATTTAAAATGGAATTCATCAACCCTTGGAATGTGGAAGGTGCATTCGTAAGGCCAAAGGGCATGACCAAAAATTCATAATGGCCTTCATGAGTTTGGAATTTTGTTTCCTGGATATCTGCTTCCTTCATTCTAATCTGATGATACCCTAGAGATCCAACCTTGTGAAGTATATTTATCCATGTAGTTAATCTAACAATTCATCAATGACAAGAATGGGAAACTTATCTTTAATAGTGATCTTGTTGAGCTCTCTATAATCTAGACACATATGCCATGAGCCCTCTTTCTTGATTACCATTACCATCGATGTAGAGTAAAAACTTTTGATAGGTCTAATAATGCCAACCTCTAACATTTCTTCAACCATACGCTCAATTCACTCTTCTGGGAATAAGGGTATCTGTAAGGCCTGATGTTAGGAGGAACACTCCCAAGAATTAGGTGAATATCATGATCATGATTGCGAGTGGGTGGAAGACCTATGGGAATATCTTCACATACTTTGGTATTCTTATCAATGATCCCTTGGAGATCTAGGGGAATAGGTGGCTTAGATGTTTGAACCTACAGTGAGCATAGTCATACAATTACACCATGATGCCCATTTTTCCATAATTTTTTCGTGCCATTATAGCTTATCACCTTACTGGGTTTCCTTGTGATACCCCTTAACTCAATTTCCTTTCCTTCCAATGAAAATTTCATGAAAAGTTCTTGAAAATTAAAATCCATTGTTCCCAATGGTTGTAACCATTGGAATCCTAGTACGACATCAACACCACCCATGGGTATAGAAATCATTGGACTATTCATTACATATTCCCCCATAGTAAGATTGATCTTATGGAGTTTTCCTGAGTAATTGATAGTTCCTCCATTTGCAATCATTACTTGAAACTATGGCGCTAGATATATAAATAAATTGAGAGCTTCGGCTAATTTATAGTGAATGAAATTATGAGTACTACCATAATCAATTAGGTCTATTACCTTTTTCTTTTTGATATATCCTTCAATATTGAGGGTTTGAGGAGTGTCAATTCCATCCAATGCATGACATGATATGGTGGGAGTCAACTCTTCAAAAGAAATCTCTTCTACGTTTTCATCTTGAGATGGTTCTTATTCTTGTTCGTGTTCTTCTTCCTCTTCACAATCTATGTAGAATAATTTCTTCTCACCACACTTATGTCCCTTACTGTACTTGTTGTCACAATTAAAGCATAAACCTTTTTATTTTCTTTCCTCCAATTGTTGAGGTGTCAACCTTGTAGGTTGAGGTGTTTTAGAAGAAGGAACATTATTCTATCGATATATGTTAGGAGTGGTCCTTCTAGTAGCCATAGACATATTTTTACTTTCAACATTTCTCACCACCCTGCACGCATTCTCCAATGATTTGGGTTCCCAAAGGAGAATCTCATGTTGAATGCTATCCTTTAAAGTTCCTATGAATACATCAATCAGGTGCTCATTCGGAATATCCATTACCTTTATATTCAATCTTTGTAAGTTCTCAATGTGTTCTACAAATGAAGCCTTTTGCTTGAGATTTATCAATTGGCTGAAGAAGGTATTGGTCCTTGTATCCTCATAGTGTGCTATCATTTCTTTCGTGAAAGTTGTCCAATTGACAAGTGATTTGCGAGAACAAAGTCGTCAATACCACAAAAATTGATTGGGTTCTAAATATAAAGACACAATTCGTACCTTTTGTGTGTGTGGCACATCATGTAGATCAAAGAACTGCTCCATCTAGAGTATCCATGTGATTGGATCCTTGCCATCAAACTTCCTCATATCGATCTAAGGAAAGTGATTGGTCTTCCACCCAAAGTTGGAGTTTCTCCAATATTGATTCGTCTTCCTTTTTTCCTCATCATGAATTTCATGGGATACATTTTCACTTTCAGGTGGTCTCTCTATTAAAAAAAAAAATCAATCCTTCCGTTATCTCCCTTTTTAAACCACCCATCTTAGTATCCATTATTGCTTCCAAATTAACTTCAATTGAATCCATCATCCCTTGTAGTTCATATTTTGTTACTGCCTTCTTTTGCAAATAATTTATGTCCTTGTGCATTTCTTCACCTTCATTAAGATGCCAAGAAGGACTATCTGAAGGATTATTTGGTGTAGAATTTCTGTTTTTTGGTGGCATGTTGGCCAAGTATAATTTTTAAACCTTGATTTCGAGGTGGTTCTGGTAGACGATCTTTCTTCTACTGTATCTCCAAAATTTTGACCCTTATAGGGTCTTAAAATTTCGTTATGTGGTTCTCTGATAGGTCTTCTCTGCAATGCCACAAGTTTGATCAAAATTGGATGTGCCAAGTGGAAGTTATGGTAACTTCCCCATGCCTTGCTTATTTTTGTCCCTTCCAGGAGAATGTACTTGTAAAGCATGCCAAGAGCACAATATCTAATATTTGATTCTAAAACTTGCACCAAAAATACTACAGTATGTCCAATGTCTAATGAAACTGGTCTTACTTAATTTGGATACTCACTGAAGAAGATATCATTTTTTTATCTGGAACACTTATTTGAGACTAGTTAATATGATTAGTCAACTACCCTATCTTACACAAAGTGTATCTAAAACATTAGGATGACCCAGAAGCTTAAATTGTTATCATAGATACCTTGATAATTTATATGAATATCCTCCTAGTTTCAAGGTCTGAAACATCACATAAAAAAATTTATAGCAAAAAATATGTGATGACTAAATTCAAGATGATTCCAGAACCCTATCATACACAGGATATATCTCTGAAAGTATAAGGCCTCGGGAGATGAAATTTGAACCAATGTACCTTGATCTATCTATTAAATATAATACAAGGGGTTCCTTCTGAAATCGTAGAAAAACAATTATAGAAAAAATTACAAGGTGTCTCAGATGCAGCAACGAAACCCCAAGACCTTGAGCTCTTATACCAAATGTTAAGAACCAAATATCAAAAATAGCATAAAAGAACTCAAAATAACTAATCAACGCCTTGAAAAAGATAGAATTTCAGATAATAAGTCTCTTAGAGGGGGGGACCTCCTTATACACCACATAAATTTACAAATGCAAGATGATTCCAAATGAAATGGTCTCCTTGGTATATAGGAGACTAGGAGTTACAATTACAACTAATAGACCCAAGCCGACATAAATAAAATAAAATAATAATACTAATGTAATATGCCCCAATTAAGGGTTAATGTGCCAATATTTAGGGCTTAACATCCATCTTCCACTATTGCTCCCACTCAAACCAGGAACCCTATTTTCATGTGAGTTGCCTTTCTCTTTGATACAAGTTGTTAGAAAAATAGGATCACAAAGCAATAAAATTAAAAAAATGTGGAAATAAAACACTGAAGATACACAATATAATAGAGACATAGATATATGTGGTTCACCCAGTGTGGGCTACATCCACCAGAGAAATTGCAAGGTCCTCCCTTGATTAGTATCCATCAAATGAAGGGATACAACCTACAACATACTTGTTGTAACCTCATCTTCTTTATCTCACATTATTCTCTCTGATAATACAATATTCACTCTCATACACAACTGCAATACAATTCCCTCATAAAACAGGGTTTCCTTCTAGGGAAAAAAACCCTAACATAACTTCTACCATAATATCTACGACCTTGTAATGAACAGTTCAAATTGACTACAAAATTACAATATTTTACAAGGAAATTTTCCCAAAACATTCTCTTTCGAGGCGTTTCCCCCAAACCCCTGTCAGGGGGGGATCCAAAAAGTGTCATTGCCCCCATGCTCCAGATGTGGGGGGGGGAATCCACCGATCATGTAATAGGGTCCAAATGCATTCATATTCCCATTGTTTTTTCCACGGTTTTCTAAAGATAAATTAAAATAGTTGAAATTTTATAATTTATTATTGAAACGTTTAAATATTGGATTTTTTTAATTTTTTTATTTGAATCTAGTGAAATAGATTTCACTTATTTTCTATTGTTTAAATTGCATTTTTAAATGTATAAATGGAAATTCAATACAATGGAAACTTGATTTTTATAAACTCAATCACTTAAATTTAGAGTTCCAACAATTTTTATTCAGATTTTAAAAAAATTAATAAAAAATATACTCTTAAAAACACCCAAAAAAAAAACAAAAAATAAAAAATAAAAAATAAAAAAATAAAAAAATAAACTAAACTTGCTAATTTAACTATTTAAATGAATTGAAAGACCCACCCATTATAATTTAGAATTGCCATTGATAAACATGAGATTACAATCTAACATGAAATGAATTTCCAAGAAAATTGTAATTTAAAATTGCAAATTGAGAAACCTGAGATTACAATCCGACATGAAATGAATTGTGAGGAAAAAATTCTTTCAGTTTTTTGATGGGTGATTACGCATCAGCAAAAAGGGACAAAATGAATGCCCCTTATCCCACGCCATTAGTATCCATATCCATAATCTCCCTGCTTTCTTTGTCATGGGGTTGCTGTCTGTCTAATACGCGGAAGTAGGGAGATCTCAAACTCTGCGGACTATCGGATTTTGTAGGCAAAACGTGACATTCAATTAATATAATTAATATAGTGGAAGGCAAAATGATTGTGAACGTGATAGGCGCAGAACCAACTAAATTGTAATATATATGGCCATAAGATCATAGTTGAAATTTGATGGGTTAAATGCACGTCATTTGTTGTTTTTATATAAAAATATGCACACTTTCATTTGGACCACATCACAGTATTTTTCAAAATAATTCCGGTAGTCCACTTTACAGTTATATAAGTTGATTGATTTATGGTAATGAATATTTTATTTATAATAATTGATTTGAAACTCAGAACATATAAATAGATTTTTTTTACAAATCCTTCTATCTTAGTTAAAATTAAAATGATTATTTCTAAATTATCTTTTAAAAAGGTTTGTGAATGTTTTTAATCTTTATATAGGATGTTATGGAACGATTGACCAAAAGATAAATTGGTTTCAGATGTCGGGCTCGAACAGGTTGCTCGGCTCGCCTTATGTGGACTTCTAGGCAGGGTTTCCTACTGATACCTCTACAATATCTCACTACAGGACTGGGTTCATACACATTGGGTTCCCCTTCTAGGTTACATGCTGAAAATCCTCTACCTAACTAGGGGCTGGCTTGGTTTCATCTGCAAGTCTCTGGAAGACTTATCCAAGCTACTAAAACGCAGGTGGATTATGGGGGGCAATAGTCTCATGATCAAAAGATGGTGCGTTGCATTCAACCCGACATCCAAATACTTTCAGATGCGCCACCTGTGGGTGCTTCTTCCGGGCCTACCCATCCACCTATGGAATGGAGCAACACTCATGGAGATAGGCAACTCCCTTGGCTCGTTTATTTCCGTGAATAGTTATAACTTGAACGCATCCACCAGAAAGGTGGCCCGAGTCCTGGTCGAAATTGACATTCATCATGGATTACTGGAAGTCTTAGAGATATACTGGCGGGGCCAAAAAACCATCCAACGAATTGATTATCTTGGAATTCCTTTCAGGTGCAACATCTGTCATTGCATCGGTCACCTTCGTCAGGACTGTAAAGGTTGTGACTCAGTCGAAGCTACAAAGGACACATAGCAACAAGAGCTTTTATATAACTCTTCACCGAAGGCCTTCCTAGTGATTTTGGGGCCTTCCTATTCCTGGCGGAGGTTACCAGCCCATCCACACCACCGGAAACTCTCACGGGTAATCTACATTCACACTGCCCTGTGTTTTTTTCTACATTAACATGTATGGAAAAAGAGATGTTGGATGCCTCAGTTTGGTTAAAGCGGATTACATCCTTTGAGGGGAGGCCCTCGAAGAAGGCAACGGTGGTTGTTGGGCCCGTTGTCAGGGACTCTTTCTGACCAATGGTAAAGGAGCTCGGGGTTATATCACAGTCAGATTTCGCCACACTAGAAACATCTAGGAATCCTGCTCCTTTAGAGGTCATAGGTCAAGTTAACGCTCCCTCACCAGCTCATGGGGATCCATATCAACCTTTTTCCTCCTCCACGTCGCCTATTTACCCTAGCGAGAATCCAACCACTCTTCCCAATTATCATGAGCCAGAGGAAACTGACTCCTCATTAAATGAGCTTTTAGACTTCGTGATACCTTACATGCGTGACCCCTCTGCTACTATCCCTCTGTAAGTCTATTTGGGGAAATATTTGTATAAAGATCTATCACACAACGGTGCAACCAGTACCTCTCGACCTATTGAGGTAGGAACTAGAAAGGAATTTGCTTGGTCATGTGGCTTGGGTATAGAATACTCGCCCATTAAAACCCGTAGCGCTAGAAAGATGGTTTTGTCCTCCTCCTCCCAACAACATGTTACCGATTCTCCTTCCACTAACTGTGGGGCACTTAGAATAGTGAAATCCCTTTCACGGGAAAAGTAATGATTTATCTTTCCCTTAATCTTTGAGGGGTAGGAGGCTCCCTAAAAACGGCCTATGTTCGACGTCTTTTGGATAAAACTTGCTCAGATATCATTTTCTTTTAGGAAACACTGGTCCCTGAACATAAAGCAAAAACTTTCATGTGTAGCCTTCGACCCGCATGGTTCATTTCTGCTGTTAACTCAATTGGGACCTCGAGAGGTCTCCTGGTTTCATGGTATCCAAATAAATTTGAATTGGTACCTTACCTCTCTGTTGGTGGCATTTTATTGACATGTTTCTACATTGCTAGAAATAAAAATCTTATTTTATTAAATACATATGGCCCATGTGTGGAGAGAAAGAAATTATGGAACGCAGTTGAGGACAATGGCATTCTATCTCATAAAAAATTGATCATTGTTGGAGATATGAATTTCATAGTCTCACCTGGAGAAATTTGGGGTGGATCGGCACAGGCGGGTCCACTATCAAAAAATTTCAAAGATCTTTTCTAGAACAATCAGTTAATTGATGTTCAACTGGACAATATTGTCCCCGCTTGGAGGAATGGATGCAAAGGGACTAGCTCTATTGCCAAATGTTTGGATAGATTCTATGTTTTTGAAGAGCTCCTATGTGAAGTAGGTATACATCATTCTTGGGTGGAATATCCCTTTGTTTCTGATCACACTATGATCCTATTACAACTAGAGATCGGGCCGACTTACAAACATTATCCATTCAAACTTAATTCACAGTGGCTACATGAAAAAGACTTCATTTCCCTAGTACACAAGATCTGGACAGACCCACTGTACCAATCTGAAGGTGGCGGACAATGTAGAATCATCTGGAAACTAAAGGATCTAAAGAAATAGACTAAGCTATGGATCAGGGAAAAGAATAAAAAGAACCTCTTGAGGTTGGAGCAATTGGAATAAAAAATAAATGATTATCTCTTGCATCGGGCCAATGGAGATAAAGCCAATGATACAAAGAAGATTTTATGTATTTTAGAACATGAACGAAACACAATACTTAGAGAAAAAGAAGAGCTATATAGGCAGTGCAACAGGGCTATATGGATCCAAGGAGGCGACCAGGACACTAAGTTTTTCCATCAATACGCCTTCTATAGAAGAAATCATAAACACATATGGGAGATCGTGGAGTCCACATGGCATTGTCACACCGGCTAGGAGAATATAAAAGCTGAGGCTATGAAATATTATAGTAATTTTTTCAAGTCTCAAGGTCTACAATCAACAAATGAACAATGCAGATTAGCTGGGCTCTTTCCACGCATGGTAACTAATACATAAGAAAGATCTCTATCTCGACCTGTCAACATAGAAGAATTAAAGGAGGTATTATTCACGTTTAAGAAAGATAAGAGTTCAGGGCCTAATGGTTGGACTGTGGAGTTTTTTACCTTCTTTTTTGATCTAGTGGGTGTCGATCTATTAGAAATGGTAAAGGAATCTAGATTGAAGGGGCAGGTAGTTGACAGTCTCAACTCTACTTTTATAGAACTCATCCCGGAGTCAAACAAGTCGATAACTTTCAATGACTACATGCCCATTTCTTTTTGCAATCTTGTATACAAATTAATTTCTAATATTATTGCAAAATTCACATCTTATTTGTGGATGACATCTTAATAATGACAAATGCTTCAATTAATGAATGGATAGAAATTGATGGTATAATCCATTTTTTCTACAAAGCTTCAGGTTTAAGGGTAAATGTACAGAAGTCCATTGCACTACACGTTGGATTATCGGAGGTAGACTTGGAACCATTTAGGATTGTTCTTCCTTGCAAATTTTCTTTGTTGTCCACAGGGTTTAGATATCTGGGTTTCTACTTGACAACTGGGCCTCAAAAAAGCATAGCTTGGAACTAGTTGTTGTCCAAGATGGGGAAAAAATAGATCTCTGGTGTAATAGATGGTTATCACTAGGGGGACGTTTTATTTTGGTAAAATATGCTCTTGAAAGTTTGTCTGTTTACTGGTTGTCGTTGACAATCATCCCGTGATCTGTTTTAAACAAGATCAAGAATATTATGTTTAATTTCCTCTGGAGATGAAACAAGGATTTTTCTCATTTACAACTATGCAGATGGGTGTCGTTGGCTAAACCAAAAATCTATGGAGGTTGGGGATTCCGAAATATCTTTTACTTCAATAAATCCTTAGCAACAAACACTCTCTGGAGGGTTCTAATGGGCGTAGGAATTTGTCATGATGTTATAAAAGATAAATATTTCCCATCTTCCACAGTAATAAATTGGCTCAAATTGCCAACTTTCTCTCCGACAACAGTCTCAAAGATTTGGCATGGACTCTTAAAATCCATTCACCTGATAACACATTGGATAAGTTGGATACCTGGTTCAGGACACCTTGTGGCTATTGGCATAGACAAGATTCTGGGTCTGGAGGACAGATCTTACCACTCTCCTGAACTTCTTTCTTGTTTGAGACAAAAAATTATCATCGTCCTCTCTCAAGAAAGGAACAGTGCGGGACAAGTCGGACTCTCGACCAGCTGGTACAAATTTGGGGACCTGGGCCTCTCTGGTTCACTGGCTGTTGAATGGGAATGTTACCGTAATGCTCTCAACAGCTCTGGAGTTTCCATAATTGATGGTGATGACACTCTAATGTAGACGAGAGGTGACCATTCAAGGTACCTTTCTGCAAAAAATGTATATTTGGATATTCTCTCCACTCAGGATTGCTTGATTATTGATGGATGGAGGTGTGGCTTATGGAAGTGGACCATCCAACTTAAAATAAAATTATTCACCTGGCTAGTTGTTGAGGGTAAGATTCATACATGGGATACACTTCAGAAAAAAGGATGGGAAGGCCCTAGTCAATGTCCATTATGCAAGAGTTATGTTGAAGACATAAGCCATCTTTTCATCACTTACATCTTCACCAAATCAATATGGAAACTATTAAACACCCTTCTGAATTTAAAGGATGCATGGAAAGTCCCATCATCGTCAGATTGTTATAAATCCTGGAAAAAGGAAAAAACAAATATATCTTACCTTCCGACCATCACCTATTGGTATATCTACTGGAGAGAAACTCTGTGGTTTTCGAAAATATTTCACCCTTTGCTATTTCGGTAACCATAAAAACTATGGGTGCCCTCTATTGGAAGTTTGGTATACAGAAACCCTTGCAAACCCATACATGAACTATATCTCACTAGGCGGGATACACACTAGCTTGTTTTGATGGTGCAACTTGTGCTGATGGAAACCAATGTGGCGCAGGGGGTTTTCTTATAACACATGAGTCCACTGTTACTAGATGGTTGATGAATTGTGGGGAAGGTACTAATACCAAAGCTGAGATTATGGGAGTCGTGGCAACTTTGACTTTAGCACTCCACCTTTCTTATCCTAAAATACAGATCCTGGGTGATTCAAAGGTGGTCATAGACTGGTTAAATAAAAAAGGTAGATTACAAGCTTGTGCTATAGAGGGATGGAAGATCAAAGTGCTAGACTTAATAAAAAATTTCAAGTAATAAACTTCCAGCATATATATAGGGCACAGAATAAGGAGGCGAACAATTTATGAAAACAATCATATCAAGAGCCCGAAGGTAGATTCTCCTTTTATAGCTAGCAAAATGGCATGGAGGGCCCCAGAGAACACATCCATCTGTTCTAGTGAAGCTACACATTTTTTACTATGTTTTTATGGCATTATTGTTGTTTTCTATGTCATCTTTGAGTGGTTTAGAATGTTCTTCCATTCTAATTTGGCTAAGATTTTTGAATCACACTCTCATCTTTGGTTACTATTGGTACTCTGTCATAAATCTTTTGTAATATCTAAAAGATCTACATAAACAATTTTATGATCTAGGTGATGTAAAAAAGTTATATTATAATAATAATAATCTATTTTTAAGGTCACAACCAAGCCACACCAAATTGGTGTATGAGACCCCCTTGTTTGTGGGACAAGGGACCCCCCTCCGCCCAACGATTTGACTAGTAAAGTCGATGAAGGTATGCATACCCTACCCCCCCTGGATTTGAACTTGTAACCTCTTAAGAGGAAACACATGTTCTTAACCATTACTAATATAATGGAGTTTTTTTTTTGGAAAAAAAGATAAATTTATTTAATAATTTAATATTGAATTATTAACCCATACAAGAAACATGATGAAATTTTTATTTCTCAAAATTAACTTATTTTAAGTTATTTTTTTTTTTAAAAAGATAAATTTGTTTAATAATTTAATATTGAATTATTGACCCATACAAGAGACATGAAGAAATTTTTATTTCTCAAGATTAACTTATTTTATGTTTCTGAATGCATCTTCCTCGGAGTTGATACATATTTGGACTCTAAAAAATGAAGCTCACTATGCCTAAGTAATATTAAGATTTAATATTACAAAATAGTACTGCGGTACCAAGTTTGATAAGTTTTGTAAAGCTAATTTTAATCAATATAAAAATTATTTCCATTAAAAATAAATTAAAAGTTCAATTTAATAAATTTTTTTTTTTATAAGAGATTAAGTAGATGAAAGTTTGATTTTTTTGGAAGCATGCAAAGTTCATATTAATTGATTAGTCAATGTTAATTTTAGTAATATTTTATAAGAATAAAATCATTTGACATACTAGAAAAGAGAGATAGGATATAATTTTTGTTTGGTTGATATACAACTCAATACTAAATAGAAAATAGAAAGGTGGAATAGCTTTGTTTGGATCTCATGATAATAGGTAGAGTATTCATTGGAAATTTGGAACATCTAACAAATTCTCAAATTAATTATAACTAATTAATTATAATTAATACTAAAAATTTTAGTACCAAAAAAACATGTTTATCAAAAAAATATTCATTTAAATATAAATATATCTTTTATTTAATTAAGATGATTTTTTCTTCCACATTATTGTAATCTTATTATTATAGTTTTTCTAAAAATTACACATCTTTAAAAATAAGGTAAAAATATTCTTGTTGGTTTCTTCTTGGTTTATGTTTTATTGTCCCTTCTTCAAGTCCAAATCAACAGAGAGAGCCTTTGGGTGAGTGTACGAAGTTGGTGGATGATAAAGTGGCAACGAGGTGAGCAGGAACGCATGCGTGTTTCTATAAACATGCACCCACAGGAACGTTTACGTGTTTCTAGGAACACACACACGTTCCTGATGTGACAAGTTCGACAAACCCCGAGCCTCCACTCAGCGAGCCACGTAGAAACATTCCCATGAACGCGTGCACATTTTAAAGAGCATGCACATGTTCCCTATAAACACTTTTTTCAAGAACGCATGTGCATTCCTAAAAAAAATTGAAGTGAAAATAACATGCACATGCTTAGGAACGTGCATGCATTATTAGGAACAAGAACTCGCATGCATGTTCCTATTAACATGAAATATATCTCTCTATCCTCCCTTCCCCCCCCCCTCCTCTCTCTCTCTCCATATATCATCATTTCTCTCTCCAAACGCTCTCTCCCTCTCTCTCACTCATTGTCTCTCCCTCTTTCTCTTCGTTTCCCTCTCTCTCTCTCTCCCTTCCTCTCTTTCTCTTTCACCCCCTCCCTACCTCACCCCCCACTACCACACTCTCTCTCCCTCTCTCTCAC
>ML780232.1:191131-273650 GCA_009831015.1 Picea engelmannii
CTATATATATATATATATATATATATATATATATATATATATATATATATATATATATATATATATAATTACATTTCCTATTGAAATTATATAATTTATATCTAACTAATTATAAAATTATAAATATGAGATAAACTATTTTATATAATAATATACTTTATTTTATATATATGTTCTACTAAAATTATATAATTAATAAATTTATATATAATTTGTCATGTATTATTATCTCAATTGGCCTATTGTTGTTGTTCATGGGTTCAAACTCTCTTGATTTCCCCATGGCAAGGCCCCATAATCAAGGAGGACAATTTACCCCACTTACCATCCATGGATCATGGGGAAGTATTCAGAGAGTTTTACGCGAGTACTAAATATGATGATGATTAAATTAAAATACCGAACTTAAGAAAGGTAAGAGACTACTTGAATTTCTTTATAATGTTATTTTTGTGCTTGAACAACATTAAGAGAAGTGTTCCAAGATCACCATAGTTTTGATGACTTATAAGGTTTCAGAGGTTGATGTTGTGACAAATATTTTGAAATTGTGATCTAATTTGGGTATACACAGGGCACTCTGAGAGAAATTTATTTTCATTTCCAACCCTCTTAATGTCACAAAGATGATAGATTCTTTCATCCCATAGTGTTTTGAGAATTGTTCAATTGTCAATTTCACTATGTAGCTCATGAGAGTTAGTTCTTATTTTAGCAATGTTGATTTTCTTTTTTATGCTAGTCAAAACATAGAGATACTTTTGATGTTCTAGATAAGGGATGACCACCTCCTTATAGTATCTTAGTTTTCTTTTATCCTCTAATTTTTTATCGCACCACATGTTCTCCTTAAATTTAAATGTAATAGTATTTTCAATATCATCAATATTCTGCAAAATGACTTCTCCCTTTATTCCCTAATGATTTAGACAAGACTTGGCATCTTTATGTCATCATCGCTTAAGCCACTAGTGATTTGGATGGAGTTTGAAACAATTTTGGGGAGCCTTTTATCATCCATGTTGTTTATCTTGTTCTTGTACATTGCATACCTAATCACAATGATTATTTCAATGTGGGGAAAGATTCACTTATATGAGGATGACATGATAGGGTGTGTTTCCTTTAATATTGAGATGATAAGTTATATAATTATTTTGGATATGTTTTATCTTTCTATAGGATTTTCTAGAGATATTGCATCCTCAAACTTCACATCCATATAAAATAGCAGGGGTAACAATAGTCTCAAAGAGGATTTTTTTCCTTTTCCATAGTCACGGGTCCACTACAAATGTTTTCAAGCACATAATAATATTCCCACCCTCCATTTATCATTTTTCTCAATACTATAGTTCCAACTAAGCTTGTGATGAATATTAATTTTGAGATAATTGTAAAAAGGAACTTACTCCAAGCTATTGTTATCATAAGAAAAAGTATTGTAGGTGATCTTGGTTAATTTAATTATCATAACCTTCATTTTGTTAGTGTTCACTGTTATAACCATACTGAAGAAGTCCTTGAGAATTCCTAATTTCTTACTGAGGTCATAGGGACTCCTTGCCATAAGAAAAATATCATCGGTGTAAAGAAGAAGGATAATGAATATACCAACAAGAGTTGGGATGACACAACCTGCATCTTCTAAACAATATTTTAACTTGTCAAGGTATATGCCAAAAAGGGTAGGGGACAATGGATAACCTTGTGTAGTGTAGCTAGGGGGATAATATGTGGTACCTAGGGAGGTACCCAAGGGGAATAGAAGTAGAGATGTATTGTTATGTATGGAGATTACTTTTAATAAATAAGTCATATATTATAATTAATTTATTTTGACCATTCCTCGATGTTCATAAACTTTGCAATAACATTCTCATACAACCTTACAGTAGTATCTCTCAACTCAAAAGGAAATTTTAGGTCTTCTAACCTATTCCAAAGCTTAGTGTTGGGCATTATGTCAAAAGCTTTTCTAAAGTAAATGAAACAATAAAGGAGATTGGTTTTATTATTGCAACCCTACTCCGAAAGGATCCTGAGCATAACAAGGTGGTCCATAGTTGATTGATAGCCTATAAATCTAGCCTGGCCTTCAACTCTTTTTCTGTGGATTTCTAGCCATATGATAATCGTTTTTTCCAAAACACTTCTTTATATCTTGCCTAAAATGGTGCTAATCATAATGGTCCTATAATTAGAGTGATTACTTTTATCCCCGCTTTTAAAAATAGATACAATGAGGCTTTGAGTCTAGGATTTAGGGAAACCCTACTTGACAGGTAAATTGAAGATCTATGTATGTGAGAGATGAGGATAGGCCCTCCAATTTTTAAGATTTTAGCTTGGTAGCCTTCGATGTCTTTAAATTTCCCTTTTGTGAGCCTCTTAACCCCAAACTTTATGTCTTTTATAGAAAAAATTCATCCTTTACAGAAGAATTTGGAATGTTGTCCATGACATTAGGGGATTCATAAATATTTTTAAAGTATGAATTCCAGTGCCTCAAGGGAATCATATTATTGTCCTTAGTTTACAAGTTACAATTTGCCTCTAGATTGTTTTACGATCTTAGATAGGTGCAAAATCTTCTCTTGATTTTTATTTATGTAATCCATTTTTTTCCTTTTAATTAGGGTTTTGTATCTATTTGTCTTATACAATTTTAAGGACTCAATAGAAGCATCCCTAATGCATTTTATAGCATTTTTGCACTTGTTATCATACCAAAGGTTGGCTATTTTTTATTCATTTAACACAACACCTTGATAGAGAATTTGTTAATTGAAGTAGAGAGGGTTGTCTTAAAATTATGATATAGGTATTCAATATTGTTCTTATATGATATGATATTTAATTCACTATTTAAGTTCTTTAAGAAAAGATCATCTTTATTTTTTTTGAAAAGCAAGTGATTTTGGTTATCAAAGTTCTCTTCAATGTAGCTTTTGTACATGACAAAGTTTAGAGTTAGGGTTAAAGGTGTATGATCAGAGTCAAGATCATGGTCATTTAAAATGTAAAAAATTAATGTTTAGTTTTATATGAGGATATCTTATATCACATAATCGATAACACTCAGATCAAGACCATGGATACAAGTCATTTGATTGGATTTCATCCACTTCATAAGACCATTGCAGTTATAACATTAAAGTCTCCTAGTAAGAAGATACTACCTTCATTTCTCTTGCTATAAATATCTTGTTCTAAGTTTTTGTAGGGACAATTTTTATCTAGATTGTTATATACATTTTCTTAGCATTACTACATGAAATATCCATCCATATGTACTAATTGAAAGGGTCTTTCTTATGAAGCCAAATGTGGAGAGAAATATTTGATTTTATGTAACAAGCTAGTTAGGGACCTTATATTCTTCATGTTGTCAAGTTTCAACTACAAATATAATATCAATTTCACTATGGATCCAACTTAATATATGCAATTTTCTTCATAGAAAGCCACCACACTTCCAAGAGAGGATATAAAGTGTCTCAAATTCCTATTTATTATTAATTTTTTTGTTTTTATCCCTAATAATATAGTTTTTCAATTATTAATTATTTCCCATTTTCCTTCCTTCATCACTTCTTTTACTTTTGAACTTATTTCCCTAATTCAACTTGGTCTTTTGGAATGAGATATTCATTTATAAATATTGACCATTTTAAGCTAGAAGTTATACCCAGATGCCATATTTATGGGCATTAGAACTCAAGCCTTAACTCAAAAATTAAGATTCAAGGTTCTTTTGTTATGCTCGTGGTCTAACTCTATAAGTCTATTCATTTCCTCTTTCATGGATTTGATATCCAATTTACCTTCCAAACCATTTAGGGCCAAATTGTTAATTAGTTTTTCTTCTAGCTCTTTACTCTTGTCTCTAAGATTACAAATTTCTTGAACCTTTTCTTCTTTGGTTGATTGTTTCTTTTCTTAGTTTTATTTTTCTCATTCTTACAATCTAATCTCCATTTTCTCCAACCCTAATATCATCATTTATGTGTCTTAAACTTGTTTTCTAAAGATCCAAATTTATTATCAAGCCTTACTAATAAATCCGTTTGAAAATTGGCTTCTCTCTTCTCTATTATTTCTTTTTTTTAAAGTTCTATAAAGTTCTATATTCATATAGATTATTTATTGTTACTTTGCTAAGCTTCCCTTGATTTTGATATCTTCCATGAATTTGTCATATTGTAAAACAAAACAAATACTTGTGCACTTGTTCACCATAAGGCAAAAACCTTCACCACAACATCAATCAGAGATCTGAAAACATTCCGCCTCCGAACTCACTCCACTGCATACATTTGCCAAATATTTCAGTGCAGACCTCTCTCCAACATTCGTTTTTGTTTATAGGGAAACTTCTCTTCTGCAAATCGCATCTGCTCTACTATAATAGTCGGAGTCTCCTGACTGTCTACTCTGCGTGTAGTTTCTATCCATATGCTTGTTGGACGGAATATGGCACCTCTGAATTGGACTTGACTCCCTCATGGGAGAGTGTAACTAAGTATCTACTCTCCTGCATTTTTAATTGGACTTGATTCTAGAGCCCAAGGAAATGGAGAGTAGATCGTTTTGAGAGTAGATTGCTACTGTGTGTTTGCAGTGGTGTGTTTTTCTATGCATGAGCCGCTGTTGTGAAGGGAACTTCTTGAGCACGGTTGACTGTAGCAGAGAGAAGCCACCATTTTGAGAAGATTCATTGTCTTGAAGGAGCCACCACTCGAACCAGGAAAGGATTGCATCCCGCTTCCATCGATAAAATGAAGCACTTATAGAAGCCAGTCATCATTTCACGAATGGCATGGTGCCTTCGTGATTCTATCAAGGAGTATGAACAGTATCTGTCTGATCGCTGCCGGAGGTTAACCTTGAAATTAGTTTTGGATGTGAATTGCTTAGTTTTTTCATCTACTTGTTTATGGAGAGACCAAACCTACGACAGACAATGGAAGATTTGCACGCGAGTTTGTTGGTAGACTAATTGTGGAGAAAATCATGATTGATCGATAGACACCAAGAGCCTAGCATTGGAGGCTAGGTGTTGAAGAGTAGGTGAATTCATTTTAAATGTGAAAATGCATCTTTGTGCTTAGGCATATAGGTTGAACTCGCCATTCAATTCTGATTGAGCATGGGTATTTCCGTGAGGGGGAGGTTCTACAATTATATATAATTATGGGGCATTTGCTTGAGCATGTGTCCTACAAAAAGTAAAGAGATAAAAACTTTTGTTATGGATAAGTTTCACAAACATACTTGTGAGAAAGAGCTAAGGAGAAAGAAGAAGTACTACATTGAAGAGTTTAACCCCACTCATAGGGGTCAATATTTCTTGGAGATCTAAAATTCTTATTGCTCAACTAAAGGCTAATTCTCATCAACTCGCTGGAAAAGACCAAAAGAAAAGTGGGAAGAAAGAGTATGTATTTTGTGCTCGTCCGGAAAAGTGGAAACAGAAAAACATTTCATTTTAGAATGTGAGGCCCTCAAAGACAGCAGGAAAAATTATGCAGGTGTTCTGGCAGCTAGTTCTTGGGATAATCTATTCAGCAAAGAGTTTGTTGAGAAGTTGGGAGCGATTATTGTAAAACTTCACAGGAAAAGGGCCGAATACAAAAACCAGATGGAAAAACAATCTGTCCCATAAGCTATTTTTAGCCTCGTGGACGTTAAAAATTCTTTCTTTCTTTCTTTCTTTCTATATGGAATCGCAAATATTGGGAGTTGGATATGCACTTTGGGTGATGATAGGACACTGAACATATATATATATGGAGTGGTGAACATTGGGAGTTGGATGTGCACTTTGGGTGATGTTAGGACACTGAACAAAGAAGGACAAGGACTTGTGTCAACAAAAAGTGGGTACACTAGTTGCACTAAAATTTATAGGTAAAATTATTTGTACACAATGTTTATGATTACACTAGGAAGGACAATGATAGATATGAGACCAAGACAAAGATGTTGTCATTTGATGTAGCAGAGATGATGGAAACATAGAGAGTTCTTATGACAACAATGGAGATTGGTTGTGACACCAACAAAGATTGGATAGAGATGGACAAATAAGGTAAAACAAAGTAAAATTTTGTAAGGTGTGTTGAATAAAATAAGACTTGATTATATTGTAATGTGAGTCACACTTTGTATTTGTAGCAAGTCTATAATGTCATGTTTTTTATTCTATGTAGTGGTCCTTAAGAAGTTTGAGTGGGAGTATGTAATGTACTTACCTTTATTTATTTATTTATTTGTGCATCTCTTATGATTTAGATAACTTGTTATTATAGTATAGTAGTCTCTACGAGTTGAATTTTTACATTCAGGGAAGTTCATCAATAGGCCGAATGAGCCATGTACATGAAGGACGTTCCTAGTACACCTGCGGTTGCAACATTTGATGACCCATGCGTTCTGGTGGATGGTTGTTCCTTTATATGGATGTTAACAATTTGGTAATGTATGCATGATTGAGGTATAAGATGAAAGCCATGATGGACAAGAAAGGAGGTTCTTTGATTCATAGAAGGGCATGTGTTGCGGAGAAAGAAGAAGGTGTTGTTGAAGACCTCCCCTGGGGACTCTTAGAATATGTAACTCCTACTTGTACTCTTATATGTGATCATATATGAGGTTGTTATTGGGTAGAGTTCATCTCTACTAGAGTTTGTTCCTAGTCTTTAGGAGGTTGTTGGAACTAGTTTGATGTGAGAGATTCTCTCCAACTAGATGCTTCCTAAAATGGTGTGAGGTTGATATATATGCTCAATTGGATAGATTATAAGATCTGTCTTAAGAAAAAGCTTGTTAAATTTATATGTATCATTACATTGATTCAATAGAGCGCTCAACATATTGCTTGATGTGTGTAAATAAATGTGTACTAAGTATGAAAATCTTAATGAAAATATTATAAATATTATATTTCTTCCAAAATAAGAGTGTGGGATATTATAAATATTATATTTCTTCTAAACTAAGGGTGTGAGGGTGTGGGTCAAGGCTGAAGCCGAAAAGAGGAATGAATACAAGCCTAAAAACACTACATTTCATTCAACAATTTCTCGCTAAATTTAAGGAAAAATTAAATAGATATATCCCAAAAAATAAAAAAATTAAGAACTTTTAAACTACTACTTTTTTTTCCATTTAAAAAAAATAATATTTTTAAAATATTTGGAAATAGAGATCAGAATTGAAATATAATATCATATATCTCAGGTTGAAAAGTTATTATTTATTAATTTTTTATATACACATTTTAAAATATATTGTATTTTTTTATCCGAAAGAAAATAAAAGGCGATCAATAAAATGTTCATCCTAACTATTGGACAACATTGTCTTATATAGTTTCAACAAAACGAAATAGATGTATCCAAAATTATAATAAAATAGATGTATACTTTTCATTCATTAAATATATTATAATGGTTTGTAAAGCAAATAAAGATTAATATAATGTTTTGTTTTTTTAAATAACTAATATAAAATTTAAATGAAACAATTTAAACTTTAACATAATTAAGAAAAAATTAAAAGAAATTAATATGAAATATTTTTAATTTTGAAATTTTAATGGATTTACCTCATCAATTTTAAAAATTATTGTAGTAACACATCTATTAATATAAATCATCATCGTGTGTTTTTAGAAATATATTCTAATACAATATTTCATAGAAATTGGAATTTTAACCAAATTTTTTGTTTTTTTTAATGTTATGTATTGAAGATATTTTAGTATGTGTTCATTAGAAGTCATCAAAACATTTAAAGGAAAGGTTAATGGGTTTTGATATTCAATTTTGAGATTGATAAGGTTTTGGTTATAATTTCTAATTGTTGGAAATCATAAAAAGTTGGACTAGTTATTTTGTTCTTGTAACTATGTTGCAATTACCAAATAAATGAGATGCTTAAAGCTCCTTAAAAGCTTATTTGAAAACTGACTTATATATCTACTTGTTAAATAGACGAAGAGGCATTATTCTTAAAGCAAACACTTGAAAAAACATTTTCTTCTTACATGTGTTTCAACATACTTTTATTGATACTCATGACCAACTAATTGAAAGTCACATATTCTTTTGCAACACTTCTTTACTCTATGCTATAAATGGTTAAGAAATTTAAAGAGAACAATTATTCCTCAAAGATTACATGTAAAAAAATAAAAGGAAGCAATATCTAAAGAGAAAAGGAAGTAACATAAATAAGTGCAAATTAAATTAAATTATTTCATCTCTGATATATTTATGTTATATTATTGGATATCCGAGATATCTCTAAACATTTATTTATTATATCTCCGCTCTCATTTCGTTCCGAAAATAATCTGGATCACTAGTAGGCTTCCCTTCACCCTTTACATTGACAATAATAGAATTATAAGAATCATATTTTGTCCAAGTTGCAAGATGTATACTTTAAAAATCATGTTTAAATGGTTCTCTGTTAGACCTATGAATATTATAACATAAATAAGTGCAAATTAAATTAAATTGTGAATTAATAAAATCGTTTTCTAATCTTAATTGTTAAACATACACTTTCAATATCTTACTAAATAAGCTACATCCTTGTCTTTTATTTTCCCTTGAAGCTTGATTGTACTAATCCTTGTTGTGTGTCTAAATGAAAAACCAGAAATCTCCAAAATGGTGATGTTGTGACTTCCATAAATCCCATAACCACTTTATTGAAAGGTTGGTAAGTATAAGGCGCAGTATCATATCCAATGTTTTGGATATTATAACCATGAGGGATATCCACAATAACTAGGGAATATTCTTTTTTAGGAACAATATTTGCAATTTGTTCACAATCACGTAATATCACTTTATATTGAACAGTGTCGAGCCCATTCCAAAGGTAGTGATCAAGGGTGTCATCAAGTTCAACATTTTGAACACGTCTCTTTCTTTCTCTTTGAAACTTGGTTTTTTGAATAAAAATTTGAAGGTTTTAGGTACTCCATCTGCATTATTCTTTGACACATTTAATGAAACAAACAAACATATAGTTATATATCTATAACTATTAAAATAGAAATAAATTAACCTACAAACAAATAATATGAATGTAATAAATAAGCATATATCTGGAATGCAACAAAAAATTGTTTCAATACTATTGTAGAGCTTGAATATGGATAGTTGACTTTAACATCATCCAACTTTATTCATTCATCATATTAACCATTTACACTTGTATTCTCATATACACCTTGTGACTAAATAAAAAGAAAAATAATGTTATAATGATATATATAATAAAATACTTAGAACATTGATATGTTAAACTGAAAAAATTAATTTGTTTGTCCTAACATAAATAAAAATAACTCAACAAACTTTCTTTTTACATTCATCACACATTTCTTCCATTGACAATTCACCCGACCTTACACATGATAATATAGCTATGATAAGTTTCTCATCCTTCACTCCTTGTATCGTTCTCCAAGGTGTTAAAGTCATATCTTCTGGCATATTTTTTTATTTCAGGACATGTATTACTTGTGCTACGTATTAATGGTTTATCCTTCTTAACTCTGTGATTTTTTATACTAATATTTTCCCATAGGCTGAAGATCTCATCTATCAAATCTCATACCTATCCAATTATAAATCCCAATTGAAAAGAACTATCTACATCTCTTAATACAACACTTCCTTTGCGATTTTTTTCTTTTGCATTATCATCGTCATTTGGGAATAATATTTCCATACAACATTGCTTCCGAAACTTGACATCAACATTGGATCTCTCCCCACGACATATTTCATAAAACTCATTATGGACAAAGCTCACCCTTTAAATGAAATTCATGGACATTGTGTACTCATTATCTATTTTATGATCCCATTCCAATAACTTTTCTTATGAATCTATTAAACCAACATAAATAATGCATTTGATTGTATCAAAAAGAGGATTATTGGGATATTCTTGTAGCAATTCTCTTATAGCTTATGTAGAACGATTTCATCCAATCACATAATATTTGTAGTCAAAATATTTTGATCTATCAAATTCATCCCTCCTAGGAACTTCCATTGGATCAACAAAAACTATGTAGTTTACTACATGTGCATATGGATTGTATCTAATCAATGCTTTCAAATTGTGAATATGCAAGTGATGTGGTTTTCTAATTTGATATTATTCTTGCCCCTCCACAAGTTTATAAAAATGCTTCACATTCAACTGAAATGTATGGCCATCATCAACTATGTTCATCGTCCTCAATCTATTTCGAATGGAATTTTGTGTTGTTTTCACAATATCATCCTCTAGATCAACACCTGGTGTTATTATTTCTCTGCTACCTTTAGGACTTTCATTATAATATTCAGAGCTAACGATGGCTTCTTCATCATAAAAAAAATTTCTTTCTTCCTCTTATGATTTAAATTGGTTTCATCTAAATCAATGATTTCTTCGTAATCAATAGGAATGGAATTATCCTCAGACATCGCTCTTTTGCGTTTATATTGTTTATTGTTTTTAAGAGAAGGAGTGATAACCTCATTGGGACCAATATCAACAAAATCTTCATTTGAAGTTTCCTCATTTTTAAATGTAACAATTTTAGGATTCCTTGAATGGGGGTTTTTCTTTCTTCTTTTATGTTCTTCTCTGTCTACTCTTGCAGCTTCAATCTCTGTTTCTTTTTGTTTCTTTTTGTATTCCTTCTTGTGTATTTTCAATATGAAAGGCATTGATGACATCCATGATATTTTTCTCTGTAGAGTAAATCCCCACTAACATATATGGAAGTCGTTCAACAAAGTCCTGTAAAAATAAAATATAACATTTCCATGTTAAATAAAATTAAAAAATTAACATGATACAAAAAATAATAAAGGATACAAAAAATAAAAATAAAAAAACTTACATTACCTTTCTCAATGTCATCAATGATGGATGCACATAATTCTGTAAAACCTTCATCCTTGTTATAATTTTTCAATTTCAAACAATATCTAATCTTGATATAAGTCCTGGCTTGTTTGACGAGCTCATAAACAATATCTGTGTCTGGCACCAAACATATATCTTGTAACAAGCCAAGTGTCTGATAATTTCCTAGCACATGTTAAAACTCGACAGAATACAGATATAGATTTTCTCCATTGTTTCTTTTCTTGTCTTTAATAAATCAAGAATATTCTAGTTTGTTTTCACCTTCCACATATTTCCACTCTGTAACATTCTTCATTGCCCTTGGCATCTTAGGTGTTGTGCTATCAATTTGTTGCCTAGAATTCATGGAAGTCCCAATTGCAATTTTGGATGCCATTATTGTGGGTTGTAATCCAGATACATTCACAGATAATCTATTTCCTATCATTTTTCCTATATGAAAAACAAATAGGCCTTTTACATTATAATAAATTAAAAAAAAACATTGGCTATAACAACTAAGTTAAAAAATAATTAAAAAACAATTTGACCCATGTAGTCACTAGGGAGATGTCAGGACCAAGCCCTGGCTTACGGGGGATAAGGAAATGTCGGGCCTCACCCCACCTACCCCCACAACCAATTCATGGTCTAGGTTGGACCATGACTTGGTCGCGGGGAGGGGCGGGGAGGGGGGGGGGGGCAACCCCCGTGACCAAGTCATAGTCCAGTGCTGTGACTTGGCCAGGGGGCTGGGGCGATTCCCGACATCACCCCAGTTCTTAGGGACCTAACCTCCCTAACCCCTCACGTAGGTAGAATAATACATTTCCATTTAATAAAGGCCAATATTAATAAGGCCTAGAAATAAGGAAGAATACTTCAAATGTAAGAAGACCTAATAGAAGCTTCCGCTTCTAGAAGGATCTTTCTCTAGATTGTTCTTTTAGATAGATATATTTAGTATAAATAGGAGTAGAGGGTATGATATGTTTTGTCTTGAGAATTATTATAATAGAGCGATGCTTTGCTGGAGGTTTCCCCTTCGAAGAAGAAAGTGAACATTGTTTCCTATCAATAAAGGTGTTATTTGGTGTTGTTGTTTCATCTATTGTGTTGTTCCACTGTTATTCTCTGGAATATTTATGTTTCATGCTATTATAATAGATCTGGTACCTTATAAGTTGTATCAAAGCACTTTCCTTGGTAGACTATTGTGGGTTAATTTTTTAAAAGTAGAGACATATTCCGACATCTTAAAGCTACAAAGATCTGTCATTCAACGCATAAATCCACGATCGGGGAAGCATACACGCATGAACTACAAGTGGTACTTAAGTGCACATTGTTGGCCACCCTTGTAACTCTTGTTGGTACCCCTTCAAGTGGTAGTGCATCAGACAACACCTGTATATGGATCGAACTAGATATCCTGAAGCTCTACGTAGATAAACCAATTGGTTGCCTGACCGCTATAGTGTCACCGAGAACATCACTCAGGAAGATATTCTCTAGTATCTGGGTGGTCGGGTAGTACGACTAAGGGCACGGTCTAGCCTCCTTAGCCGGTGCCCTGAGATATTGGGATGAGTTCTACTATTGTACCCCACATGTATATCAGAGAGCTATAGCACAAGGAAAACCCTTGTCTATAGAAACCATGAATACCCTAACCTTTGGGATGGAAACAAAAACAGAAAACACAAGATCTATTTCCATGCAACTGTACCTTCTGCATTCTGGTTGCAAGATTCCTACACATTTTTTCTTGTTAAACATTTGGTCATTTCGTCACTGTAATATTATTTAGATCAGAGTATAACTCCAAAGGATAAAAAAAAAAGTTTGGATCCTGTTGGTACCATTATTTGAGACCTATCCCATTGGATTCCTCTCTTTTCCCTGGACCCAACCCCTTCCCGACACCAATATTGTGCATCTATCCCATTGACTTCCTCTCGTTGCACTGATCATAGTGGTACCAATCACCAGTAATGCATTTATGTGCAGTCTCATTTCCCCCCCTATCTCATCCCTATGGCCCACACTCCTAGCCAAGATCAGGAACAACATATCATCACCTTGGCCAAAGATCATGAACAAACCTAGAGTGATATCTCTTCCATCATGTCCAGTATTGGCAACATCAACTCTCGGCTTACTCCACTCGAATAATTTCCCACAACCATCACTCAATTGACTACCACCTGTCAACAATGTCAGGACACAGTGAACAATTTTACTGCCTTATTCAAGCCCTCTCCAAATCCTTTCTATTCTTCCACACCTTATAACCCTGATGGTCTTGAATCCTCCCAATCCACCTCTTTTCCTCCCCATAAATTTCAATGGGGCCTATGTCCCCCTCATGTGGAGGTGAAAAAATTCAATGGCTTAGATCCCATGGGTTGGGTCACTCAAATGGAACATTATTTATCTTTGTACGTCATTACTAATGAGCTGGACAAACTAAGGTATGGTTTTCTCCATCTAGATCCAGAACGTTGGCAATGGTGGCAATGGAGAAAAAAATATTGCCAAGGGTATGTGGCTTGGACAAAATTTGTTGCAGAACTTTATGAATGCTTTAACACTAACACCCACCATTTAGGTCGTTTGACAAAGTTTAAACAATATGGCACATTGGAAGACTTTATAAATTCTTTTTAGCGATTGGCTTTCCACACAAAGGGCATGTCTGATGCTTTTTTCCGAGAATGTTTTATCATTGGCCCCAAGGACGAGATCTGTAACCATGTCTTCATGGCTCGGCCTCAGAGTTGGGTGGAAGCTACTAAAAGAGCTAAGAAAGAACAATAGGTTGTCTCTTCTCAAACTGTAAAACCCTCCTTTATTCCTCTCCCTAATCCAGTCATTGCCACTCCTCCTTCCACTCCCCTAAAGATCCATAAATTGACCAGGGAAGAAATAGTTGAACGACAACTCAAGGACCTTTGTTATAATTGCGATGAAAAATATTTTCCTGGTCACAAGTGTAAGGAACAAAATATTTTCATGGCCATCTCTGAGGATGTTGTTGAATAATATGTTGAGGATCCCCCTATGGTCTAGTCACTTGATCCCACTGACATGACTCCACCTTTTGACCCTCCCGAAGTTGAACCGGTCATTTCCATGAATTCTCTCACTGGCTTCTATGCTCCCCAAACCATAAATCTAATTGGTTACATTAAGAATCAGAAGGTCATCATCCTTATTGACAGTGGAAGCATCCGTAATTTTTTTCATCACCACATTGCCCAAGAAAATAATTGTTATATTCGTGCAATCAATAATTTTCAAATCATAATTGCAAATGGTGGATCCATGAAATGTGGGGGGCATTGTAAAAATGTGTGTCTCCAAATTGGTCAGTACCACATGAAATCTCATATGTTTTCTATCAACATGGGTGGTTGTGACATTGTGTTGGGTGTCGAATGGCTTAGGACTCTCAGTCCCATTCTCATGGATTTTAAGGAATTAACCATGAAATTCAACCAGGATGGACACCAGTATAAGTTACAAGGAATCATAGAAGGTTCCCCTGAGATCATCAGTTCCCATCCCATGGAAAATATCCTAAAAAATGGTCATTCTGACATTATTGCATAAATCCATTCCATTCACGCCACTAAGACACCCTCTATGTCATCAGACCTCTAATTTGTTGGGTATGTGTTATATTATTTGCATGAGTACTAGTTTCTACAGTAGCGTCTACATTATTGTCCCATCTGTGGTGGGGCAAGGTGTATCTCTTGTTGGGTATTCATCATCCCTTAGTGTGGAATAGGGTTCTACAACATAGCTGGGGGTGGTTGTTTCACATATTCTTGTGGGGCCTGCTAAGGGGCAGGTTGTGGTGAGGGACATGGTCCATTCACAGATTCTTTCATTTGTTTAAAGTTGGCAATTTGGGGGCAATGGTGAGTATAATGGCCATACTCACCGCAAAGGGCACAAGGGAAGTTTGTCCAGAGGTTGTTGTTATTCTTTCCTTGGAGTTTGTTTTTATTGCCTCCTTAGGGGTTTTGGTTCCCATGATTCTAGTTGCCCCCAGTAGGTTGTTTTTGTTGGGGGTTGTTTCCCCTTAGTCCTGGGTTATTATTGTTTCGTTTTTTCCTTTCTTTTTGGCATTATTAGATTGATGGGCCAGATTTTCCATATTCAGTTGCTCAAAATTGTGAAATTGTTGAATGGGAGATGGCTGAATAAAGTTAACCCCGACATGTGGTTGTCCATGTGGTGGAGTCATGGGTTGTGGAGGACTAGGAAATGGAAAGTATGGATTATTTTGTGGAAATGATTTGTATGGTACATAGGAAGGTGCGATGATTTCACTAGTGCTTAGGGTGTAAGCTGAGGTAGAGGGGGTACCAGAACTTGGTTGAACATCCAGGCGCATCATGGGTGTCGATGCGGGTCCACTCATGGGTGAAGGGAGGACATCAATATATGGCTGCTGACAAGGGGGGAGAGGATAACCAGGGGGTCCGCCATATATCATTGGATATTGGGGTGTATCGTACATAGGTTGTGGTTGGATGTACAGATTGTGATGTGTTGTGGTACCAATCAATCCATCCACTAAGTGGGACATCCCAGGTTTTTCCTGGCTGAATGGTACGAGTCTTGGGGCATCAGGTAGTACCGTATATAAGTATCCTGACTGTTCATAGATGAGGTCGTATTATTGAGCCTTGCTGATGGATTCTTCTTCAAATTGGGGGAAGGTGAAAGCCACATATTTGGCAAGGAGGGAGACAAGTGATCTGAGAAACCAATCAAGGCATTGTTGCTTAATGGTTTCTATTTTTCATAAACTACGTCGCTGATGCCATTTGTGAATGTGGTCGGTGATATGGGTCATTGAGGATTGTTTAAACTCAGAGAGTAGTTCTAGACCATTGTCATGGAGGATTGGTAGTTGAAAGAAGGTAAAAAATGCCTTGGCCAATGATTCAAAAGTCACATGGGACCCTGAATTTTCATCTACATACCACTTGGTTGATGGGCCTATGAGTGTGCACTGAAATAACCTTAACCATATGGAGTCATTCATGATATTGTTTGAAGAGAACCATAGGTGGACGGTCATGACATGGTTGGCAGGACTGTCTCTTGCCTTTCCTTCAAACTTGGGGATGTCTGAAGGTAGTTTGTTAGGCATTGCAGGCCATGTGGGGTCGTGCAAGATAGGATCATTGGTGAGTTTACTCAGATCTGATATGTTGAGAGAAGCCAAGTATGGAATCTGGAGTGGCGGTGGAGGGTTAGTTCCATCCATGGTGTGAGTGGTTTGTGTACCTGACCCGTGAGGGGGGTTAGGTGGGGTTTTACTTCCCCTTTGGGAAGAAGTTTCCCCCCCGCTTCCTTGTAAAGGAGAGCTAGTGGACGGTTGACCTTGGGAAGTGGACCCAAGTAAAGTGGAACCAAGAAAATATGATCCCAAGATAGTAGCACTCACAAGGGTGTGAGAGGGTTGAGCCAATGAGGTGGCAACACTAGGAACTCCCCCTAGAATAGGAGGGAGATTTAGCAAGCGTCTGGAATGACGGGGATTCTATGGGTCCCCTATGATGTCTGACTAGAAAAGTGAATGTGTGCAAATGGTGATGAGAGAAATAAATGAACAAGAGATCTTGTATAACTTGGCCTTCACAATAAATCTCACAATCTCATGTAATCACAAGAGCATCATACATAAATCAAAGAAGCATACATGTGGGTAGGTGGATTTTTTCTGTGTGGGAGAAAAAAGAAAACAAATTCTCGTGTCCTAAAAGACATAACGTCCTTCCTCTCAAATAGAAATGGACCTTCCAATAGCACTCAACAGTGGGGTATGAAGCCACGGGAAGAGGGAATAGTGAAGGATGAAACAATCAGTTATAACGAGGGGTAGAGGGTGCATATCCAAAAGAGTTGGCGATATTTCCCAATAGCCACACAAAATCCAATCAAGGTGCAATTGCAGCCCACAATTGCCACCTGGGTAGATGTCCTAAAATTTGGTCACTAGGTACCTCAGTCAAAGTGAGGCATTTAGATTTTGGGCCTCAGAAATGGGTCATGGATCTCATTCAAGAGGTGGGTGCCTCAAGGGGGGATGCACAGAACAACTGGACCTTAGCCTTCAACCCTTCACGGGTATCTCCCTACCTTATGGTGTTAGGAACACTTGACTTGGAGGATTTTAAAGTTCCCTATTTGACAACTTCTAATGTTTGAATATGTGAGAACCAAATAATGGGGAGTTATTTGGATGCCTATCCATGAGATCCTACCTAGACTAAAAAAATTCTTTTGGCACCTCCTGTGGAGGAAAACTTAGTGAGTTTTTAGAAAAAATTTAGATGTGGTTGTTTGTGAGATTGGGGGTGTGAGCCAATCTCGTTCAAATTTAAGTGGGAGTGGGTAGCTCCTTCAAGAAAAGGGTGGGGCATTTCAGAATCCCTTTGCTGGGAACTTACTTCAACCTCCACAATTCGAGATGAAACTATGTGAGTGAGTAGTGAATTTGTGTGTGAGAAAGTGATAAAATGTGCCAAAGTTTTAATAAGTTAGGTGTCACCTTGCATCATGTGGACTTTGTGTGGTCCTTACAAGTCTTGATTACCTATCTTACTAGATGTCATTGGTACAACCTTGTGGAATTTTAAAGTCCCTAAAGAACTAGCATATGGACATGTGGGTCCTTACCAATCCTTTAACTCCCTAATGTGATTTAATCTAAGAAAGATTCAAAAGACTATCATAGATTGTGGACATGTGGGAATGTATGGGTCCGTTACAATAATCTTTAAACTCCCCTAGTGATGTAAACTAAGAAAGTAGCATCAAAACTATCCTATATCTGCAGCATGTGGGCATGTATGGGACCTTACAAATTTAAGATGTTTGGAAAAGAAACTAAGAGGGGCCCTAGGGGGATTTTGTCTTTAAGGGAGATGAAATATTCCCTCAATCATTTTTATTTTTCTCAAGATCACTCTATGGTGTGAGAGAAGAACATACTCAATGATTGAAATTTGAGTTTTGGTCCCAATGCAAGTGTTTATATATGTGATAGTGAATGATTCCAACTTAATTTTTACAATCAAAGCAAGCCATCCATGTGGAAAAATGAAAGTGAAAGGAGAAGAAATATGGATTTTAACCCCCTAAGTGCTTATGTTTCGACTAACCCTTCATGTGAAGAGGGAATCTAAGTGTGGTGCATATTACAAATTGCATAGAATCAAGATTTAGAAGGCTAGGGGCCTTCAAAATATCACAACAAATCCTTACAATGTTGAATTTCTGGAAAGATGTGTGGGTCACAGAGTAGACAGAGGCACATGTGGCGCCAATGCGCAAATAAACAACAACATGTTGGCACAGGTGCGTACAATGCGCTAAGAAACACAATGTTGTTGGCGCACGTGCTCAGAAGACGCTCTTGGGGGCTGAAAAACACGTGCACGTTCTAATACGCAGCCGAGAAGAAAATTTCGAATGGAATTCTATTATCTCAGCTCCAAATTTAGCTTTTTCCAAGTAGGCTTGGGCCAGTTATGATCCATGTAAGTCAAATAAATAAAAAAGAAGCAGGGATGATTTTATGGGCTAAATTTCACTCATGGGATAATTTTCCATGGTTTTTCTCAAAAAATGATTCGCCCAAATTCTAAAGGAAAAAAATATTTTACCTTAAAAATCGCCAAAATTTTATTTAAACTATATAAAATCCTTAGAAATTTGAATATTTTTACAAAAATATCGCCAAACATTTAAGTTGGTATATGAAGGATTAGTACGATTCGCCAAGGTTTTTACACTTTAAAATAAATTTCCATCCTTAAAATCATCCTTGAAAAGAAGTGCTCAAACAACCCAAATGGGGAGGAAATTGATACCTATCCCCAACAGAGTTGCCAATCTGTTGTTTCATTTTCGTCCCCTGAATGAGAAAAAGAGGGACACTTGCAAGTTTAGTTGGGTCGGATGAATAGGACAAAAGTTAGTGTAGGAGTAAAATGACTCAATAACATGAAATAAACAAACAACTAAGCTAACACCAATTAAAGAAACTAAACTAAAGTGCATAAGGAAATTAGAGCCAAAATCAACCAAATAATTGACCAATGTTCACACCACCAATGGATAGATTGTATTAGTGGGAAAACACCAAAGAGAAAGGGAGAATTATGGGTCCCCTCTTCCTCCAAGGGAGGGCTCTTGAATCCCCTATGAGAGAGCTCTTCTTACAAATAGAAAACTAGAAAGGAAATGGTGAAGAAATTCAAATCTCATTCCCCCAAGAGGTGAGGTGAATAACTCAATGAAATGATGCTAGTATGCTCCAAGAAGGAAAGAGGTTCCTTGTAGGAGAATAGAGGTAGCATAACAATACAAATAGATTCTTGAAAATATAGTGCACCCATGGCCTCTTTTTATAGCAAATCTTTGAGGAATTATCCAACCGGTCTTTAGTGTGAACAAGGGGACCTTTAGGTCTTTGACCAGCCCCCCACTTGGATTCAACTCGGATTTGGGGGTCAAATTGACTTGGGAGCTGAACTAGAAGTGGGTGGGAGGTCGACCAGAATCATAAATGCCCTGTTTTGAGGTGTGTGCGTCTTTTTGCGTACACAGTCGCGCATCGGGCCCATGTGCGCTTTCCCTACGTTTTCGACTGGTGCACGTGCAGGCGCTTCCTTTATATTCTGAGTGCATGCTGATTTTATAACTAGTTGTATATTTTGTGCCCTTTGGAAATGCATTTTTGAGCCATAAATGAACTAATAGGTGTTTGGAGATGTTGGATTCCTGTAACCATTTGGGGACGAAATTTCAGTGATAACAAGTATCATTGAAGAGATTCATTTTGGGGGATCAAGTAGATCATTTTTCTATCATTGAGATGCTCAATCCCAAAAAATATTCATTTATTCCCTCAAAATAACCTCGAGAGTTTAGGAATCGAAAAACTTCTAAAAATAGTAAGTTGTTAGAATATTGTTTTGATCTAGTTGGAATAGGAGGGTGGCCACCGATATCCACCTGGATAAATCCTCCCTCCTTAGGAAGCAATGGTCTCCATTGCATTGAGTTCCCGGCGGAGAGGGAAAAGCATTTATTGAATCTGCATCTTGATGAGCTGCTTATTTTGCTGGAGAAGTTGTGTTGCTTAGCTTGTTGAAGGTTGTCACGAACCTGTGGCTGGAAGGGTTAGACCTTTCTAACTATACTAGATACATGAGATTCTTGTGTGCAGAAGGAATATTTACTCTTTGCTACAATATTTTCAACATACTTCTGTTGGATAGAAGGTTCTTGGACCAAGGTTGCAGTGGTTGTAGTGTCCTTATGTTCACCTTTTGAACATATTGTGAAGAAGCTGAATTTTGAAGTATGAGATACTACCTTGCGACATTGTTTAGGTGGGACAATAGTCGAAAATACCTATGGTATCCTGTAGAGATGACCCCCCAGAGTAATAATGACACTACGGGATCAAGACTCATAAATAACATGGCACTTCCACATGTATGGATGGCCCAAGAGAACATCACAGACATCCAATGGGGAAACATCATATAATACATCATCCTTGAAGGGTTGGATGTCGTATGACAATCGACACTACTGAATGACATGAATATCTCATCCCTGGTGAAGCCACCCGATGTTGTATGGTTGCGGGTGTGGTCTTGTCGACAATCCCAATTGCTTGATGACCTCTGCTGAGATGAGGTTCTTCAGGCTTTCGTTATCAACAATAAAATGCAACTGGGTCCCCTTCAACCACATCTATGAATGAAAACATTTCTCCCCCTCTTCGAGATCTGCTGGTTCTTCTAGTTGAATTGTTGCAGTAGCGAAAATAACAGTGGGGTATGTGTCGATGATATATCTTACACCAGTATTTTATGAATCAGATTCTGAATCATGGTTCGGCTCCTTGTATTTGATCTCGAACACCAATGACTATTTTGATTGACATTCATTGGTATTGTGCCAGGGGATTTTGTGGAAATCACACCACTTTTCAGTGTCCTTCTTTGTCTTTCCATTACCCTTCTTTTCTTATGGCTTGGACTAGTTTTCTGAAGGCTGGTTGTTAGGATCATCTTTACCATACTTTGGTTGTTACAGATTTGCATACCCGAACTCCTACTTTTTCTAGTGCTTAAATTTCTTCTCGATTTTAAGAACATATTGATAAGCAACACCCAGTCATGAGATGTCCAGAAAATCCATTTCAGTTTGGATGTATCTTTGTAGATTCCCACGTTATTTCAGAACCAGATGTTGCTCGGAGTCTTTGATACCCAATTTGGTGCACAAGGTATGGAAGGTATTGGTGAACTCTGACACTTCTTGGCTCCTCTCTTGCCACAGTGTGGTCCATCTCATGTACTGGTCATCATAGTTTCCAACAAGATAATATTGTTCCTTGACCACATCCACAAAAAAATCCCAAGTGGGCTTGACCCCCTATATTCTAGACTCCTCTATGGAAATTTTCTCCTTGTAAGTTTCCCACGAATGTTTGACATGGGAGAAAGACTTAAGGAGTCTGAAGGTGATATTTTCCCTATTGGAGAAATTATGAGCAGAGAAATAACCTTTTAGCAAATTTAACCATTTTTCTAGGGCATCTGCAACTATATGTTCTTCAAACATGGGAATATCAAAATTAAATTGTACCTTGAAAGGTGAGGTGCCTCCAAATTGGCCTCTTGATGAATATGTGCATGGTGTTATCGGCAGGTGTTGAAGGATGTGGGAAAAATTCTCTATCATTTTGTCCCTCTGTCGTATGACAACTTTTTCAAGCAATAGATTAATAGAATCGTTTGTTATGTCGTTTTTTTTTTCTTCCTCCATGGAGGGTTTCTTGGGCATGCGAGAGTGATTTTCCTCAAGAGAGAAAATCTTGAGACCCAACTTGCTATACTCAGACCTTTTCGGGGACATGCACTGAAATAATGATCAAGAGAAGCCTTCTCTGATACCACTGATCCAAATAATTTTTGGCACGAAATGAGAGTGGAGATACAATAAATAAATGTACAGAGATATTTCACATATCCAATAATATAAAAAAAATGTATCATAGATGCAACCATAAACACAAAGATACAGTAATACACAATTTCTATTAATGAGGGAAATGTACAAAACTATAGAAATATAGAGTGAAAGACTCGCTAGAATGGTGGCACTTATATTTGAGAAGAGATGTGAAGGCTACCCACATTCAGAAGAAGAATATTACAATGAGGCTACAAAGGCATTTTAACATAAATAAAATCCAAAACCCTAACCCCGGAAGATAAAAAGCTAACAATTTTGTGGACCCCGTTTTGGGTAGTTTGGTGTATCAACTTCTCGGGGGCGTAACTTTGGCCTAAGATCTTTGTTTGGGGAGAACGATAGCTCGTTGGAAAGGTAGCATCGAGGAGATTCATTTTTTGGGCTCAATAAAATATTTTTGCGATTGTTGAGGTGCTCGATCCTGGAAAAAAATTCATTTAGGCCCTCAAAATAGACCCAAAAGTTTAGGAATTGAAAAACTGCTAAAAATAGTAAGTTTCCATAAGACTATTTTGAGCCAATTGGAGTAGGTGGGTGGCCATCGATATCCACCTGGATTATTGACATGTTTGAAATCTCTTAGTTCTCCTCAACTTACCACATCAAAAACCATCCTAAAATCTTTTGACAGTCACTTTTTCAAACCCCATGAAATTCTTCCCTCACTACCTATTGAACTGAGGGGAAAAACCGTTTCTGTAGAAGTCGAGGTAATCGATGTAAAAATCGACTATAATTTTCTTTTGGGTCACACCTGGTTTTACTCCATGAAGGTTTTCGTGTCTAATGTCTTTTGACTTGTTAAATTCCCCCATCAAGGAAAGATTGTCACTGTAGACTAACTCGACTTCTGTACCCCAGATGTGCGAATAAATCATAATGAAAATGTCCCCTTTATAGAAGAGTATTCTTCAGGATGAGAAAGCATTAGGGTCAACATTTACCCTTCATTAATGGGGACTTTTCCCCTCCCTCCACCAGATTTACCTCCAACTATCTCCATCAATATGATCTACACAGTTGTCGGAACACCCATAGGTTGCAGTGACCCATGGGTAATCCCTCACCCATCAAATATGGAGTCTTATGGAGACACTATGCCACTCTCACAAATCGAGATAGCATATTCATTCATACAATCAATAGGAGAATCTCCTGATTCTCATTCTAGTCTCCTACTAGATGAGGAACTAGATCCGCTTTCCTCTCCCTCTTGGGCTACTAACATTTCACTGTCCCATGACTTCCTCAATATTGTCCTTCCTTCAAATGAATCTATTATGGAAGTCATGAATTTACAAGATAAACCTTGGGAGTATTTCCATCATCGATCCTCTTTCCTGCCCCTTGGAGAGAAGAAAGATACCTAGATAAAGACCATTGTTTCAACCAATATCCAAGATCTGTCCCTTTTACCGTCCACATCATACCCTGTTTTTTCTGGTAATTTGCAAAATATTTCCAAAAAAATTTTGATCGACATTTTAGTTAAACCTAGGCTCATGGAAAACATCCATATATGCGCAGATTGTTCACCTGAATAAATTGAAGCTTATACTACCCTATTTAAATAATTCCATGACATATTCACATGGTCCTATGAATAAATGTCAGGTATATACCCACGAACTGTTGTACATGAAATTAAAACTTATCCTGAAGCCCGTCCAGTTCGACAATGGCTCCTCCCTGTTCATCCACGAAAATTTGTAGCCATTAAGGAAGAAGTGAAAAAATTATTGAACGCTGGTTTTATTTACCACGTGCCCCTAAGTGAATGGGTGTCCAACATCATACCCGTTAACAAAAAATAGGGCACCATCCGAGTATGCATTGATTATAGGGACGTCAGTAAGGCATGTCCTAAAGACAATTTTCCTACCCCCTTCATTGATGAGATCATCGATGATTGTTCCAAATGTGAAGTCTTCTCATTTATGGATGGATTCTCTGACTATAATCAAATTGAAATTACTACGAAGGACCAACACAAAACTTCTTTTATCTTCCCATGGGGAACTTTCGCATATCGAAAGTTACCTTATGGTATTAAAAACGTTGGTGCAACATTCTAGCAGGCCATGTCCTATGCTTTCCATGAAATTAAAAATATCGTACAACATTACCGTGATGATCTCCCTGCTCGATCTCCCAAGAGGTCCGATCACATCGACCACCTACACCAAATATTCATACACTTTCGATGTTACAACATCCACTTTAACCCAGACAAATGCATTTTTGTTGTGGATTCTGGTTGTTTACTTGGTTTCATCATATCCAAGTATGGGATCAAAGTTGATCCCCTCAAAGTCGAGGCAATCATCAAATTTCATCCTCCTAACTCCGTCATCCAACTTCAAATTTTGCAAGGGAAAGAAAACTTCCTTAGATGCTTTGTTGCAAATTATGCTAAAATCACCAAAGGTTTAATACGATTATTAAAAAAGGGGGTACCCTTTATTTGGGATGAACAAGCCCAACGATATTTCGATTGTTTGAAGCAGGTTCTCACATCTACACTATTACTTAAACCCCCAAATTATAATAAAGAGTTCACCATATACCTGGCAACCTCTGGAACCACCATTGGAATGGTATTAGTCAATATTGACGATCAATACAACGAGCATGTTATTTATTATCTCGGTAAGGGCTTAGTTGGTGTCAATCTTTGATATCCTTACGTTGAGAAGTTGGCGGTTGTATGTTAGGTACCTAACCCCTCACATAGGTAGAACAATGTATTCCGATGTAATAAAGGTCATTATTAATAAGGCCTTGCAATAAAGTAGAATAAGTCGAATGTAAGAAGACCTAATAGAAGCTTCCGCTTCTAGAAGGATCATCCTCTAGATAGTTCTATTGATAGACATATTTAGTATAAATAGGAGTCGAGGGTATGAGAACCCTAGCTTGGATATTATTGTAATAGAGCTCTGCTCGACTCGAGGTTGCCTCCTCGAAGAGGCACGTGAACATTGCTCTCAGTAATCAAAGTGCCCTTTCTGGTGTTATTATGTTATCATTTCAGTATTATTGTGGTGTTATTCTGGTTATATTGTTGTTCATCTGCCATTTCTAGCATTTTATTTATGTTCTGCATACTTTTTATATTTGGAATATTACAAGTGGTATCAGAGCACTTTCCTTGGCAGAAAATTGTGAGTTAATTTTTTTTCAGGGTAGAGACGTATTCTGACATATTTAAGCCACATAGATATTTCGTTACACGCATAAACCCATGGTTAAGGGATTCATACACGTAGCAAATACAAGTGCTTCTTAAGCGCACATCTGTTGGCCACCCTTGTAACCCCTGTTGGTACCCCTTCGAGTGGTAGCGCATCAGACAACACCTGTGTACGGATCGACCTAGATTTCCTAAAGCTCTCTTTAGATAAATCAATCGACTTCTTGACTGTTATAGTTCCACCGAGAACAACACTCGAGAAGATACTCTCTAGTACCTGGGTAGTCGGGTAGTACAGCTAAGGGCACGGTCTAGCCTCCTTAGTTAGTTCCCTGAGATATTGGGCCGAGTACTATTGTTGGACCCCGTAGGTATATCAGAGAGCTATAGCATAGGGAAAACCCTTGAATACCTAAACCTTGGGGACGAAAACAATTTTTTTTTAAAACAGACAAGATCTATTGTCGCGCAACTGTGTTTGGTTTGCCAAATCACTACACATTTCTTCCTGGTTAAGCATTTGGTAATTTCATCACTGCAGTATTATTCAAACCAAAGTATAACTCTGTAGGTGTATAAAAAATAAAATAAATAAATAAAAGTCTGGAAAGTTTTGCACCATTATTTGAGACCTATTCCATTGGATTTATCTCTTCGCCCTTATCACATTCATACATATCATTTTTCAGCAAATGTTTTGACCCCACCCACCCCGTTTTGGTTCCCTCATCATCATGGCCCATACCCGTAGACAAGACTTGGAAGCTCGCCTCAATACCTTTCAATCTAATTTCACAGAGACCCAACAAGAAGTGAAACAACTTAGTGCCAATGTTTTCACCATCAATACAACCATCCAGTCCTCCATCACCGCCTCAATCAAGGAACTCAAACAAGACATGGCTAACCATATTGAATCTTTCATTTCGATGATCTGCACCAAGCTACATATCTCTGCAGATAACCCTTTATCTGACCCACCTCCACATACCGAAGTTGAAACTTCCTCTCATTCCCATAATTCTCAGCCCCATCACTTTCAGCGTGACCTACGCCTTTCGCGGGTGGATGTGACCAAATTTGATGGCTTGGATCTCACTGGTTGGGTAACCCAAATGGAACATTATTTCTCTTTATACGGCATTACAGATGACTTGGCCAAACTTCGGTATGGTGTTCTCCATCTAGATCAAGAACATTGGCAATGGTGGCAATGGAGAAAAACTTTTCGTCAAGGGTATATTGCTTGGACACAATTTGTGGCAGATATTTATGAACGCTTTGACACTAACACCAACCATTTAGGACATTTGACAAAGTTCAAACAATCTGGAACAGTGGAAGACTTTATAGCTTCTTTTGAGCACCTGGCTTTTCGGACAGAGTGCATGTTTGATGCCTTTTTCTGAGAATGTTTTATCAGTGGCCTCAAGGATGATATTCATGCCCATGTCCTCATGGCTCAGCCTCAGAGTTGGGTGGAGGCTACTAAAAGAGCTAAAGAAGAACAACAAGTTGTATCTTCTCAAAAACAGAAACCCTCCTTTATTCCTTGCACTAAACCAGTAAATCCCACTACTCCCTCTACTCCAATAAAGATCCAAAAATTGACCAGGGCTGAAATGGTTGAACGCCAAATCAAAGGCCTTTGTTATAATTGTGATGACAAATATTTTTCGGGCCACAAGTGTAAGGAACAAAATATTTTTATGGCCATCTTGGAGGATGTTTCGGAAGAGGATGTTGAAACTCCCCTTGTGTCTGAGTCACCTAAAACCACGGACATAACCCCTCCCTCATACCCTCCTGAAGTAGAACCGGTCATTTCCCTAAATGCTCTCACTGGTTTCTCTACTCCCCAAACCCTCAAGCTAATTGGTTACATCTAGCATAGCAAGGTCATCATTCTGGTTGATAGTGGAAACACCCATAATTTTATTCATTGTTGCATTGCCCAAGAAACTCATTGCTATATCCATGCAGTCAATAATTTCCAAATCATGATTGCCAATGGCGGCTCCATGAAATTTGGAGGGCGTTGTAAAAGTGTGGGTCTCCAAATTGGTGACTACCACCTGAAATCTCATATGTTTGCTATTGACATGGGCGGTTGTGACATTGTGTTGGGTGCATACTGGCTAAGGAATTTGGGTCCCATTCTCATGGATTTCAAGGAATTAACCATGCAATTCGACCAGGAGGGTAAAAAATATAATTTCCAAGGAATCACCGCCGATTCACCGGAGATCATTAGTTCCCATCGCATGGAAAAGATGCTCAAAAAAGGTCATTCTGGCGTTATTTCCCAACTCTATGCCATATAGGCAACTGAGACATCCTTTGTGCCGCAAGACCTCCAATCCATCCTCTCTAAACATCAAGTGGTATTTTCCACTCCCCAGGGACTCCCTCCTTCTCGTGGCATCCATGATCATTCCATTCCCCTTATCCCAGGAAGCCTCCCTCCCAATATTCGTCCCTATTGTCACCCCTTTTCCCAAAAAAATGAAATTGAGAAAATGGTTCAAGAACTGCTTAACGCAAGCATTATCCACCCTAGTACAATCCCCTACTCTTCTCCTGTGGTCATGGTCCTGAAGAAATAATGTTCTTGGCACATGTGTCCTGACTTTCGTTCCGTCAACAAACTCACCATTAAAGACAAATTTCCCATTCCTGTCATTGATGACCTCTTGCATGAATTGAGTGGCACCCAGTTCTTTACTAAACTTCATCTTCATTCTGGCTACCACCAGATCCGTATGAAAGAGGAAAACATTCTTAAGACTGCCTTTAGAACTCATGAGGGCCACTCTGAGTTTTTGGTCATGCCCTTTGGCTTGTGTAATGCCCCCTCCACCTTCCAAATCCTTATGAATCATGTCTTTCGCCCTTTTCTTCGTCATTTTGTCTTATTTTTCTTTGATTATATCCTCATTTATAGAAAAACCTAGACAAAACGGCTTTCTCATGTGGACTGCGTTCTCCATCTACTCTCTTAGCACCAACTTTTCCTGAAACAATCTAAATGTGCTTTTGGCGCCTCAGAAGTCGAATACTTGGGTCATCTTGTTGGCAAGAATGACGTCAGGGTGGATCCTAAAAAGATTGAAGCTATGAAAGATTGGCCTCACCCAAAGACTCTCAAAATATTGCGAGGATTTCTAGGCTTAAGAGGTTATTATCACAAGTTTGTTAAGAATTATGGAAAGATTGTGGAACCTCTCACCACACTCCTTAAAAAGAATTCTTTCACTTGGACTCCAACAGCTGCTCAGGCTTTTCAAACCTTAAATATGGCCATGTGCACCACTCCAGTCCTGGCCCTTCCTAATTTCACAAAGACCTTTGTCCTAGAATGTGATGCTTCAAGGAAAGGTATTGGCGTTTTCCTTATGCAAGAGGGCCGGCCTTTGGCATTTACCAACAAACAACAGTCTGAACGAAATTTGGGCAAATCAATCTATGAAAAGGAAATATTGGCTATTCTTCATGTTGTTTATTTGTGGTGCCTTTATCTATTGGGAAAACACTTCCAAATTAAGACAGATCATCAAAGGCTCAAGTATTTTCTGGAACAACGCAATATCTCCTCCCCAGAGAAACAAAAATGGGTGACTAAGCTCTTTGGATATGATTATGAGATCATTTACAAGAAAGGAAAAGACAATGTGGTGGCGGATGCACTTTCCCAAAAATATGAAGATGAAGGCTCCCTTTTTTCTCTCTCCTTCATTGTACCAGATTGACTMCAAGTCATTCGCCAGGAATGGCTACATGATCCCAAAAGTTCGCTTCTGATACAACAATTGCAGTCCAATTCTCCAGTTTCCCTAGGGTACTCTTGGATCCATGATGAGCTTTGATACAAAGGCTGTTTGTATTTAAGTAAACAATCAAAACTTAAATTTATGGTGCTTTATGAGATTCATGCTACACCCACAACTGGGCACTCTGGGTTTACCAAAACCTATGACAGGGTCAAACGTTCTTTTTTCTGGGATGGTATGAAACAAGACATTCATATATTTGTGGTTGAAAGTGATGTGTGTCAACGCAACAAGGGAAAAACAGAAAAATTCCCTGGAACACAACAATCACTTCCGATTCCACCTGCTATTTGGAGGGATATCTCTATGGATTTTATTACAGGCTTACCTAAATCGGGCAATAAATCAGTCATCATGGTGGTAGTTGATCGTCTTTCCAAGTATGCTCATTTTTGTGCTCTTCAACACCCATTTACAACATCCATAGTGGCTCAAATTTTCATGTATAAGGTCTTCAAGCTTCATGGCATGCCACATTCTATTGTTTCTGATCACGACCCGAATGTCACCAACAATTTTTGGCAAGAACTATTCAAGCTACAAGGTACCCAATTGCATATTAGCACAACTTATCATCCCCAGATGGATGGTCAAACGGAATTTGTCAACAAGTGTTTGGAAACATATTTGAGGTGTTTTGCATCAGAAAAAAAAAATCAGTGGGCTCAATGGTTACCCCTAGCTGAATGGTGGTACAACACTTCATACCATACAGCTACCCGCATGACCCCTTTTGAAGCAATATATGAACAAAATCCATTGTTAGTTCTCTCATATTTACCAGGTGTCTCGAAGGTCCAGGCGGTTGACCAAATGCTTACAGTTCGAGAGGCTATTCTCCGTACCCTCAAAGAGAATTTGGTCATGGACTAGAATCACATGAAGCAACAAGCAGATCAAGGTCGCTCTGAATGTCATTTTGCAGAAGGGAATCAGGTGTTTCTTTGACTACAACCTTACAAGAAAACTTCCCTCAAGGTCGACCATTGTTAGAAGATGGCGCCCAAATGTTATGGTCCTTATACAGTTCTCAAGCGTGTGGGATAGGTGGCCTATCAGTTATGTTTGCCCAGTCATTCTAATATATATCCTATTTTTCATGTTTCACACTTGAAGAAGGTGATTGGAACTAAGTTCCAAACTCAAACCAACCTTCCAGAGCTGGACGAAGAAGGTTCCATTTGGCTACATCCACAAGCGGTTTTGGACCAGTGTGAGTGTCGCCTACATCAACAAACCATCAAGGAATTTTTAGTCCAGTGGAAAGATACAACTCCAGCAGATGCCACTTGGGAACCAATTACCATTCTGTAGCAATTTCCACATCTCAATCCTTGAGGAAAAGGCTATTTTTAAGGGGGAGGACATGTTAGGGACCTAACCCCTCATATAGGTAGAACAATATATTCCGATGTAATAAAGGTCAATATTAATAAGGACTTGCAATAAAGTAGAATAAGTCGAATGTAAGAAGACCTAATAGAAGCTTTTTCTTCTAGAAGGATCTTCCTCTAGATGGTTCTAGTGATAGACATATTTAGTATAAATAGGAGTCGAAGGTATGAGAACCATATCTTGGATATTATTGTAATAGAGCTCTGCTCGACTGGAGGTTGCCCCCTTGAAGAGGCCCATGAACATTTCTCTCAGTAATTGAAGTGCTCTTCCTAGTATTATTATGTTATCATTTCAGTATTATTGTGGTGTTATTCTGGTTATATTGTTGTTCATTTTCCATTTCTATCATTTTATTTCCGTTCTGCATACTTTTTATATCTAGAATACTACATTGTAGTTGTATATGTTGTCTAGTGTTTTTGGCATTACATTCTGCTTTGAACCACCACTGTTATCTCTGACACAAACCCAGTGCAATATATTTTTTCCCACCAGATATTGGGGGGAAGATACTCTAAATGGATTGTCCTGTTACAAGAATTTGATCTTGAATTCTCCACCCCCAAATCCAAAAAATCTTTGATTTTCACAAAATTAATGGCCGACCTTCCCCGAGCCTTTGATAAATACGTGGTCCAAGATTTGTTACCTAACGAATCCTTATTTCTCATTGACTCATCCGATCCTTGGTATGGATATATACCGATCTATCTGCATACCCAATGTTTTCGGCCTAATATGTCTAAAGATGATCATCGTCGTATTCTCCATCAGTCCCAAAATTATCTCATCATCGGTGATACTCTTTACCGCCCTGGAGTGGACATGGTGTTACATCGATGTGTCATCCATTATGAAGCCGAACGATTCCAAAATGGATGTCACTCTAGAGCATGTGGTGGCCATTTGTCTGGGTTAGTGACTACCCAAAAAATTTACGTACAGGTTATTTTTGGCCCACAATTTTCAAATATTGCATTAATACGATACAAAAATGCCATCCTTGTCAAATATTTTCTATGAAAATGCGTGCTCACCCTGCTCCTTTACACCTCGTCATTGTAGTCGATCCATTCTCCAAATGGGGCATTTATTTTACCACTTGTAAACCTCCTTCTACCATCGGTCATAACTACATTATTGTGGTCGTTGATTATTTTACAAAATGGGAAGAATCTATGCCCAACTGTTCTAATGATGCCAAGACTACTTCTTTGTTCATATTCAATCACATCATCGTTCATTTTGGTGTGCCCAAATCCATCGTGACCGATCATGGGTCACATTTTTGCAATAACATGATGACAAAACTGTCTACTCTATTGTGTTTTGACCAAGAACACTCATCTCCTTACTACCCTCAAGCAAATGGTCAAGTTGAGTCCATTAATAAGGTACTCAAAACAATGATCCAGAGAATGATTGGAAAACATAAATCCAATTGGCATTTAATGATATTCTCGACTTTATGGGCATATTGCACCTCGGCCAAAATAGCCACTGGTTTCACCCTCTTCCAACTTGTATATGGTTTGGAGGTCGTTTTACCCATTGAATGTGAAATACCATCCCTCAAGCTATCTGTTGAACTCCTACCCGACCTTTCCATTGAAGAAGAGTGACTCGTATATTTATCTCATCTTGATGAATGACATCGTGAAGCCATTATGGCCAATGAGTCTCATAAACAGCGCGTCAAACATTAGCATGATAAAAAAATACACCCACGAACCTTCTTAGAAGAAGGCTTAGTTTTGGTCTACGACCAAGACCACGATAAATTAGGTGTAGATAAGTTTGAACCTTTATGGCATGACCCCTATATAATTACATGAGTTCTTAAAAAATGAGCCTATGAGCTAGCCGATTTTCAAGGCAACCCATTATCAGAGCCCCACAAAGGGATCTACTTGAAAAAGTGTTACGCATAAGCCTCACGCTATCTAGTGCTTTTGTACCATATGTATTATAGTATTATATGGTTGTTTTTTTCTTCCCTTTATGTGATAGTCTTGGTCAATCTGCTTATCATGATTAATGCTTGAGTTGCAAATGTCGTTGTTTCCCTCACCTTATTTTGGATACGCAGATGGAGCTAGTTTCACCTCCCGGAATATCGCTTCCTCTGTGTGGGTGATTATTTCACCCACCAACGATATAGTCATCTCTGGGGGCATCTATCTAGGCCCTGCAATGAACAATGTTGTAGAATAAAATGATGTTATTGAAATTTTGACCGAAGCATCTGCTTTGGGCATTTGTCACTTAATAGTACGCCTAGATTCCAATCTCATTGTTTCACACCTCAAATCAACTTATTATATTCGACATCCTTTCCTTTTTCGGAAATATTTAAGGGTAAGACTCTTGGAATGATCATTTCATTTTATCACTTATGAACATATACCAAGACAATTCAATTCTTTAGCTGACTCACTAGAAAATTTTGTTTTGAATTGGCATCTACTTCATTAAAAAACAATTACATTAAACATTCATTGTATAAACCATTTCATCACATATATATAATAATAAATCACAAAGACATATGTCCATATATATAAAGTGTATCCAAAAAGTATCCAAAAATGGTATAACATAATAAAGTTAGGCTTTTCGCCCATATATCTGCAAAATAAAATGCACCAAAAGTCCATCATACTAAAGAGCACTAGTTGTCACGAGGAGCCCTCTGGTCATTATAGAAAATGAATGCTCGCAAGACCTTCCGCAAAAGGCGCCCAAACTGGTTCTCCACATTTACTATGTTCCTCTATATATGCAAAGGTATATCATCCATATGTGGCACTGGAATTCCCACATTCAAACACTCGAGATTCTCCTCGAGATCTTCCAAGATATCTGCATCAACTCTCCCACCATGTTTTTCTCTGTCGATACTGATTTTTTCACCTCGCTTATTCAGTGGGGACATACCCACTGGACATGTTGGTGCACAATATGCCCATAAAAAATTATTTGTTATGTTACACACAAAAACATTTATATATCATGAAATAAGAAAAACATTAAAAAAAAAAAAAATGTATATACTGAAAATTTATCTTTCTTACCAAACTCATCATTGAATATTCCCTCCTCGGGAAGAACCATATCTATATCATCATGATATTCCACACCGTAATATGCATAATCATCTATTGCCACTATCTAGTGATCCCAATATTGGAAAAATTTTGCATCAAACTAGAATTGTGTTCCCCCTCGAGTCGAGACAACATATCTGTCCATTTCTTCATAGTCAGATCTCTATACCCAACATATTGCACCACATACCATGGACTTGATGAAGGCACTCGCTCAAATAAGAAAGATAATAAAATGGATCCATAACAAAATTTCTTTTGTCGACCCATCCTACACTTGGTCAACTGGTCCATGTTTGCCAACACTATCGCACACCAGTTATATATTGTAGGGGAAAAACTCATCACTACATAATATACTTGGCTCCTTGAAGCCAAGTGCGGCCCAGTACTCCTTGTCTCCTATGTAATGGTGAGTAAAATGGTGCATAAGGTTAAGTCCACTACCTGACTAATTGGCAGCTTATTGTTGCTCTTCTACATACCCGAGTGATAGTTGCATGCCACATAGTCATCCACTTGCTATGCACCACCCCTCTTGCCACCTACCAAGACCATGGTGGCACCACAACAGAACAATCCTGTCATAAAATATATATCCTCCATATCCAAGGTTAATACCTGGTATCGTACCACAAAGTGTTGTTGATTTGCGTCCCACATATCGACCAACTTTTGTAACATGGTTGGATGAGCTCACATGTTTTGAAAAAGGAATATTTCAGTAACCCACAATTTCTCAAAGCATATAGAGTGGGAGGATCATTTATTGCATCATTATCATTCACTTCATGTTCACATTCTCTCCACTCCATCATTGTTGCTCACACCTGCCACAAACACTGGAAAAAAAAATTGAACCCATTCACATACAATACTCATACATTTTTGCAAAAAAAATAAAAACACACTCGGTCACGAGTAGCCCTCTCGTCATTATAGCAAATGAATTCTCACGATACCTTCCGCAGAAGGCATCCAAACTGGTTCCCCACACCTACTACGTTCGTCTACATACACAGAGGTATATTGTCCATATGGGGCACTAGAATGCCCATAGTAAAACACTCGAGATTCTCGTCGAGATCTTCCAAGAGCTCTGCATCAGCTCTCCCACCATGGTGTTCTCTATAGATACTGATTTTTTCACCTCTCCTATTCAGTGGAAACATACCCGTTGGACGTGCTGGTGCACAATATTCCCATTAACAATTTTTTGTTATGTTACACACAAAAACATTTATATATCATGAAATCACAAAAAAATTTAAAATACAATATATATATATATATATATATATATATATATATATATATATATATATATATATATATATATTGAAAATCCATCTTTCTTACCAAAATTATCACTGAATATTTCCCCCTCGGGGAGAACCATATATGGATCATCACGGTAGTCCACACCGTGATATGCACAATCATCTATCGTCACTATCTAGCGATCCCAATATCATAATTTTTTTGCATCAAACTGGAATTATGTCCCCTCCCCCAAGTCAGGACAATAGATCTTTCCAGTTTTTCATAGTCGGATCGCTATACCCAACATATGACACCACATCCCATGGACATGATGAAGGAACTCTCTCAAAGAAGAAAGATAATAAAATGGATCCATAACAAAAAAAAAAAATCGACCCAACCTACACTTGGTCAATTAGTCCTTCATGTTTGTCAACACTGTGGAACACCAGTTATATAATATAGGGGATAGACTCATCACTGCATAATATACTTGGATCCTCGAAGCCAAGTGTGTCCCAGTACTCCCTGTCACCCGCATAATGGCGAGTAAAACAATGTGTAAGGTTAAGTCCATTGCCTAACTAATTGGCATCTTATTTCGTCTCTTCTGCGTACCGGGGTGATACTAGTGTGCCACATATTCATCCACTCGCTCTGCACCACCCCTCTTGCCACCTACCAAGACCACGATGGCACCACAATGGGACAATCCCGTCAAAAACTATATATCCTCCATCTCCAAGGTTAATACCTAGTCTCGTACCATAAAGTTTTGTTGATTTGCATCCCACATATAGACCAACTTCTGCAACATGGTTGGTTGAGCTCACATGTTTTTACAAAGGAAGAATTTCAATAACCCACAATTTCTCAAAGAATCTATAGTGGGAGGATCATCCATTGCATCATTATCATTCACTTCATGTTCACGTTCTCTCCACTCCAATATTGTTTCTCACACCTACCACAAACACCAAATGTTTTTTTAGAACCCGTTCACATACAATACTCATAATTGTTTTTGCAAAAAATGTCAAAAACACACTCGGTTGCAACCCTCATGAGAAGACAGGGTGACTGGTTGCAACCACATGTTTTGTTCGCGCCCTCAATTGGTCGATAGTGTGATCGACCATGACCATACTCGTCGTTCGTCCCTAAATTATACCCTGGACACGACATATTGCGATTTCGTCCTTCAAACAGAGTGACCGAACCATTTCATCGCTCCTCGCAAGGAGGCCAGTCGTGACCACACAGACTCAAAAATTTTGAGCCCTTCCATTAACAAATAAATGCATGAAATACAAAAATAAAAGATGGTTTTTGTAAGTTGAGTTCCAACCTATTGTTGGTTGGATGAAAGGTGCAAGATCTGTGGTTCCACGCTCAACAATCACCACTCCAAATTTGAACAAGAAAAGAGCTCTCTAAACTTTCACCAAGGCAAATGGGTAAAATGAGATAAAAACATTGTTTTTTAACCCACGGATAACTTCATTTTAACCCTGTTCACACTGTAACTAGCTCTTTTTCTTCATTTTTAGCTATTTATGATTTTTATTGCTCGTGGAACCATATACTAACCCTATTTTTTCCAGGAACACTATCGACATAAGCTATGGAACCATTCTATGGAATCTTTTTTAAGGTCTTTTTCGACTCCTTAAAAAAGAAAAGTTCTCTGAGTATGCTTGTCTTTTCACGCTCATATCATGGATTTGAAAATACGTCCACTTGGTATATGTTTACCCCTTTTTTGGGCCATACATACTATTTATGAAAAAGGATCCCATCATAGAGGACTCTTTAAGCTCTTTTCGAAATCGTTAAAAAATGAAAAGATTGCCGAGTGATCTTGTTGTCTTTCACGTTCATTAAAGTGAATTAGAAAACACATTTGTTGAGGGATAGTTTATCTATTTTTTGGTCTAATCAAACTATTTACAAAAAGGGAACACCTTATCCCTTGTGGTTAGGAGATTTCGCCTTCACATTGTTTTAAAAATTTTCGGGCCCAGGAGACTAAATTTACGATAAAAGTACCCCCTCGAGTCTTCTTTAATTTTGTTAGACTCCCTAAAACTGAAAACACCGGCGAGAAAAACCCAACCTAGGCTCAAGAAAAATCCATAGGTAAGTATATGGAGTTTTATTTACGACCCTTTTAGACTCTCTAAATAGGAAAAGGCCATCAAGTTTCCCTTCTTTGGACTAGTTAAAATTTACATCGAAGGACCCATTCACGAGACCAAACCCATCCTTCCTTAGGTTCGTTAATAATATGTCGAGGGACTCATCACCGGATGATATATAATGAGCATTTGTTATCCTCCTCTAGCTCATAAAACTAGAAAGGGGTACTCACCGATCATGGTGGGGAATTTTTAGAGGGTTTTTTCGTCTTCTTATCTTCATTATCTAGCATTTTCCATTAGTTTTTGTTGCCCTTGAACAATGCACCTATTTTATCACCCCATACAACATTCGAGTTATCGATTTTCTCTCATTTGACCACCATTCCAATCATTGTGTCACGTTCCCCTTACCAATCCATGAACAATTATTATGGTCTTCACCTGAGTTAATGTTGTCGAGTCAAGCCATTTGTCATGCATACTTGTTCAAGAGAAGTTCTACATACGTCAGCCACTTGTCGTTCCTTTATGATTTTTTATCTCCACCATCCCTGTGTCATTCATTCTCCATTATTATCATTCTCACACCATCTATCTTTCCTTGTTTCGTGTCGATTGATGGGGGACACATCAAGGCCCTCCTTCGACGAATTTCATCCTGTCGACTTCAGCTCATTATCCAGGATTGAAATCTAGAAACACATCAATACCCTAGGACTTGTAGACATCAGTGGTAGGTCACCTTGCATTTTGACAGTGGGTTTACATCATTGCCTCCTGTCAAAATAATCTATGAGTATTCGACTTCAACTCCTTTATTCACACTTTGTAGATTGTACTCGGTATCTTGGGTTCCATCATCATCATCAACATAATCCCTCGCATTTGTTAACAATATACATTAATGACCAGTAATCAAATGGTTTATACCATGCTCGACTTCAACTCCTTTATTCACATTTCATAGAAGCATACCATTTGGATTACATATGAAGACCTTGGGGAAGATTACTCTCTTGTTCAATGATATTCTTTCCCAAGTTGCGATGGAGATTATTTACAAGCACTTCACCTGTTGCCCGCTGCTTTGTGTGACGTCAAATACATCCACATTTGTACTTGGTCATGGTTATGATTTCACTAGCATCTTTCATGGATTCACAATGTATACTTTCGTGGCCATGAATCGAGTCATGTTTGTTTCCTAATGGATCCACAATGTACTCTGTTGTGGCCATCACTTGCATCATGCATAGATATGTAGTGTATTTATGGCGAGTATGATATCATTTTTCTTACTGAGCATGGGAATTCCTGCCTCGGGGATCGTTTTCTGTAGGACTGGAGATACTCTTCTTCAAGCTTCCTTGCCCACAACTCTACGCCTTTTATTGGTAAACTATTTTCGCCATAAGACACCTCTTCTAACCTCACACTTTAGGGGGTACTTGTTATAACGTTATTAACTCCCTAACCCTTGGGACATAATCTCCTAGAGGTCACCTACCTAATTCATCCATTTTCATCATTTTCCCATTGAGTTTCTAGCCTAATTTCCCTTCGGTCACCCTTGTCCTTCCTCAAGCCTATGACCGAAAGGGTTGGTCACCCCTTCTGGACTGCCAGGTCGCGACCGGGTTGCTCTGTTTGTGTGCTTAGGTCACGACTGAGCTTAGAAGCTCCCTTTTTTGGACTTGGTTGCGATGGATGACACCTTACTTTGATTTCTTTGGGTTTAGTCTTGAGAAGGATTCAATTATGAGCTTGAGGATCTTATCCTATTAACCATGTGACCTTATCTCTAAATCCCTATAAGAACCAATCCATTTCCATGGGAAAGGGAGAGAAAGAAATTGTAAAGTTACTATGACGTTTTGGTGGCAAATCTTGGGAAAGGAGATTGGAATAAATACATCTCTTCAGTTTACACCTATAAGTTGTAATATTGCTTACTTGATTAATAGTAGATATGTTGGATGTTTCCCTCTAAACGATTGTTCATGTAATTTTGTGTGTTCATTGGTAGAGGATTGATGTACTTGTATATTATGATATATTATCAAGTTTAGATGCATCCTTTGTTCATATCTCTATTCCTGTCTTAGGTATAGGAAGAACCTAAGGGAGCTCAGCTCCTTCAGGGTGTAAAATCCCTACAACACTCATTTCCCAACAACTTGAAGCAATTAATATGCAAGCTAGCATTCATACATGCAACTTCTAAACCAAATAAATGTAGAGATGACATCACCACAATATTATCACTAGAATTGTGATCCTTTCAAAACAGTTTGTTACTATTGTAGGGTGTCCACTTATCAAAAATAAATTTATGAACAGTCTATCACATGTATTCGCATGCCAATTTCTAAAATCACGACGCTAGGTATTATACTAGAGCCTAATGCTTTTTTCAAGAAAATTTGTTGTGTGCAGAAGATATCTATATCAAAAATAAATTTATGGACATTATATCACATGTATTTGAATGTCAATTTTTAAAATCACGACACTAAGTGTTATACTGGAGCCTAATGTTTTTTTCATGAAATTTTGTTGTGCGTAGAAGATACCTATAGTACAGTATAAAGGAGATGTTGTTACATACATAACCTAAAAAATTAAAAAAAAAATACAAGTAATAATTGAAATGATTATTACTTGGGTTTACATCATTATTGAAATGATTATTGACAATGGGTTTACATCATTGACTCCTATCAAAATAATCTACGAGTATTCGAATTCAACTCCTTTATTCACACTTCGCAGATTGTACTTGGTATCTTGGGTTCCATCATCATCATCGACAGACTCCCTCGTGTTTGTTAACGATATACATTAATGACTGGTAATCAGATGGTTTATACCATGCTCGACTTCAACTCCTTTATTCACATTTCATAGATTCATACCATTTGGATTACAGATGAAGACCTTGGGGAAGATTACTCTCTTGTTCAATGATATTCTTTCCCAAGTTGCGATGGAGATTATTTACAAGCAATTCACCTGTTGCCCGCTACTTTGTGTGACGTCACATAGATCCACATTTGTACTTGGTCGTGGTTATGATTTCACTTGCATCTTTCATGGATTCACAATGTATACTTTTGTGGCCATGAATTGAGTCATGTTTGTTTCCTAATGGGTCCACAATGTACTTTGTTGTGGCCATCACTTGCATCATGCATAGATATGCAATGTATTTATGGCGACTATGATATCATTTTTCTTACCGAGCATGTGAATTCCTGCCTCAGGGATCTTTTTCTGTAGGACTGGAGATACTCTTCTTCAAGCTTCCTTGCCCACAACTCTACACCTTTTATTGGTAAACTATTTTCGCCATCAGACACCTCTTCTAACCTCACACTTTAGGGGGCACTTGTTATAACGTTATTAACTCCCTAACCCTTGGGACATAATCTCCTAGAGGTCACCTACCTAATTCATCCACTTTCATCATTTTCCCATTGAGTTTCTAGCCTAATTTCCCTTCAGTCACCCTTGTCCTTCCTCAAGCCTATGACCGAAAGGGTTGGTAGCCCCTTCTAGACTGCCAGGTCACGACCGGGTCGCTCTTTTTGTGTGCTTAGGTCGCGACTAAGCCTAGAAGCTCCCTTTTTTGGACTTGGTTGCGATGGATGACACCTTACTTTGATTTCTCTAGGTTTAGTATTGAGAAGGATTCAATTATGAGCCTGAGGATCTTATCCTATTAACCATACGACCTTATCTCTAAATCCCTATAAGAACCAATCCATTTCCATGGGAAAGGGAGAGAAAGAAATTGCAAAGTTACTCTGACGTTTTGGTGGCAAAGCTTGGGAAAGGAGCTTGGAATAAAGACATATCTTCAGTTTACACCTGTAAGTTGTAATATTGCTTACTTGATTAATAGTAGATATGTTGGATGTTTCCCTCTAAACGATTGTTCATGTAATTTTGTGTGTTCATTGGTAGAGGATTGATGTACTTGTATGTTATGATATATTATCAAGTTTAGAAGTATCCTTTGTTCATATCTCTATTCCTGTCTTAGGTATAGGAAGAACCTAAGGAAGCTCAGCTCCTGCAAGGTGTAAAATCCCTACAACACTCATTTCCCAACAACTTGAAACAATTAATATGCAAGCTAGCATTCATACATGTAACTTAGTTAATATGCAAGCTAGCATTCATACATGCAACTTCCAAACCAAATAAATGTAGAGATGACATCACCACAATATTATCACTAGAATTGTGATCCTTTCAAAACAGTTTGTTACTATTGTAGGGTGTCCACTTATCAAAAACAATTTATGAACATTCTATCACATATATTCGAATGCCAATTTCTAAAATCATGATGCTAGGTATTATACTAGAGCCTAATGCTTTTTTCAAGAAAATTTGTTGTGTGCAGAAGATATCTATATCAAAAATAAATTTATGGACATTATATCACATGTATTTGAATGTCAATTTTTAAAATCACAACACTAAGTGTTATACTGGAGCCTAATGTTTTTTTCATGAAATTTTGTTGTGCGTAGAAGATGCCTATAGTACAGTATAAAGGAGATGTTGTTACATACGTAACCTAAGAAATTAAAAAAAACAAATACAAGTAATAATTGAAATGATATAATTTCAAGAACAACTTTAACAACCATAATATGATATGAGTAATGTGTATAAAGTTTTTTCACGAAATTTGTATTTAGAAAATTGAATTGAACATTTAATGTACATAAATATGGTGTCTCGGAACATTATCGCAGTAGGTGTTATGGCCATCGTTTTCGTGAGCATATGAGCATAATGTACATATACTATTTATTTTTCTTCAAATTATTGCAAGGAGAATTCTAGGGTTTTTCAATGATATTATGTTTCTTTAAAGTTTGTAATTTTTTTTAAAACTAAAGCCTATGCTTCAAGAGCCTTCACAATCTAGAAAACATCTGGAAACTTCACATTCTTTTTAATAATTCAATCCAACATTATCCAAATCCAAACAATTCAGTGTCCTCTAAATACATCTAATTTGCAAAATGAACTAAAATATTTTAGAAGAGAGTATAATGAGAAAATTCACACAATAAGCCTCTAAAATATATACATGCTAGCTAGACAATCATTAAAATGAATTCACCATCACATACGTGCTCTTTCTTAACATTTTCTTTTGGCTCTAGTGATCATGGCAGTTTGATTTCATATTTATGTTTTTATGGAAGAAAAAGGTTAAAATGCTTTGGAGGTTTAAATTATTAAAAGAGCAATGAAATTTAGTGCTATTAGTTAATTGTTTTACACATTATATCATTTGTAATAATATTGAACAATGTATTCAAGTGAAATAAGGTATGGGTATGAATATTTGAGATTTATTTAGTTTTTATGTGGGAAAGAAAATGATGCATCAAATTTAAATTGTTATTAAATTAGTCTAGATTCATCTTGATCCATTTTAACCCGAGAAAAACTTAAGATGGATCTCAGCTGATAGTAGCACTTCTATCAACTGGTAGTAGCACTTCTACCTTTATGGGAAATTACATGAGATGTAAGACCAAAGATGCAACCAATTTCATGAGATGTAATCAAGTAGAACATTATTTAGTTTGCATGGAACAAAGCATGTAACATGGTATAGGGAATGGAGCATAATTCTTATCACAGTGTAAAACAATATACCCTTGGCAATAGAGCATTTAATTACCCTGAGATATACCATCCAATCAAAAGATGTTTTAAAATTTAATACACTATCTAATCAAAAAATGTTTTAAAGTGTTTTACATTATACCATCCAATCAAAAGATGTTTTAGAGTGTAATACACCATCTAATCAAAAAATGTTTTAAAGTGTTTTTACATAGAATGATATATTTCTCAATATATAAAACACCATCCAATCAAAAAAATATTTTAAAATGTTTTACATAAAATAATAGATTTCTCAATATATAAAATATTAAATACTATGCTGCAAATTACATATTGATAATGATACTCATTCGATGGAAATGTCCATGCAATGTTTTACCTTCATTAACCTAATTCTTAAAATTCAAACTAAATTGTCTTTGAGCAGACATGAAACTGCACGGATTATCACAATGCCAAGTGCTTTGTCCCAAGTGCTGTGCCCGTATTCATATAGTTAAATCAACAAGTGTTTACTTTTTTTTAACGGTATTGGTTGGTTAAATTTTATAATCTAAATTCTGACCAATTATTTTTTAAGATAATGAAATGGATTTGTTCACTCCCATAAATGTTTTCCATGGGTTATAGATCATCTACCAAATCAATTTATAAACTACAATGTATTTCAACCATAACCTAATTCAATTAAAATAATTTGAAGCCATTTCAAATACTGATGACATGTGAACTGACAAATATAAATGCGACAATGCCAGTATTTATTAGCACCGAGGACCAATACTCTGCACTTCAATACAGAATGTTTTCAGTATAGTATGGCCCACTCATTTTACTTATTAATTTTTAAATTTACTTCTTAGTAATTTAAAACTTTTTAAAAAGCTATATTATTTTTTTATTTATTAGAAAACGAAAGTTATTTTTTTTTTCTTTTTTGGCTTACTTAAAGATTTAAAGTATACATCTTTAGTGGGCCTAATGATTAAGAACACGTTTTTCCTTCTAAGAGGTCACATGTGTTTCCTCCTAAGAATAAGACTTTATTTTTTCCATACTTATTGCATTTACAAAATAAAAAAACAATTGATATATGCATAGTTGAAAACCTTTATGAAATAGAGAGCTTTAAATCAAAATTATATTTATAATTTTTGTTATTAATAAGTATCAATTTTTATATTATTAAATTAAAATGTAAATAGTTTTATTACATTATTACAAACATATAATTTATTACAAATATTTTTATTATATTTATTTAAAATATCACTATAAAACAAAAAAATAAACTACCAATAAATATTATTTCAAAAATAATTTAAATAAAAAAACTTAGTAATACTCACTTTATAGTTGTGGATAGGAAAAACTTTTAATGCATCTGTGTTTGCCTTCAAGTCCAGATTAAATATGAAAATAGAATAAATCAATATTGTATCCATAAAAAGCATTTGCTATAGTTTGTGGTTGCTATCTACCAACCATATCACTGACTTTTATGGTAATATGAATCAACCAACCATATCATTGACTTTTATTGTATTTTCATATTACCATATCATTGACTTTTATGGTAATATGAATCAACCAACTATACCATTAACTTTTATTGTATTTTCATATTACAATAATAACACTATTTAGCTTTTTGAAATACAAGAATAATGCTTCAAAATTATAAAGATGTTTGAAGTTTATATACTTAAAATTTAATTTTAAAAAAAAAAACTTAAATTTTATATATGCAATTAGTTTTTCATTTTCTAGTCGAAATCTTTATGAATATTAAAACTTTAGTATTGTGTTGGGCTTGTATCTGTAGTTGTTGGGACAGATCATGTGGGCCAATAAGTCCTCTAGTAGTTCCTACTCTCATTACAACTCATAGGTACCATAGAAAAAAAGTATACATTCCTATAACACAAATTAAAGGGTGTTTGAATTTCAATTTTATTGAAATAAAATTTAAAATATATCAAATAATTTTTTATTTATTTTTAATATATAATATTGGTTTTGTTGAAAAACTCATACAACATTAAATATATTAATGGTTTACTAACTAAATAATTAAATGTCTATTATTTTTTAATTTTTTAACTAGTTAAAAACCATTAATATGGTATTATTTTTTAACTAGTTAAAGACCATTATGCTATTAAATACAAGTAGCACTTTTGGAGTTTACCATAAAGAAAAATGTAATACAAGTAGCACTTTTGGGTTTGCCATAAGGAAAAATGTAGGAGAATGTAAAATAATCCAAATCTAGACCCTATTGTAGTATGTATAAAAATAACTATTTGACTAGTAATTATCTTGTTTTTAAAGAATAGTTATTTCACTTAGTGCTTTTAAGATTTTTTTTTTTCTTTAAATGTTTTTTTAGGGTTAAGGAGTATGAACTTTAGGTTTCTCGTGTCAAGAAAACTAATTTTATAAATATCAAATATCTATATAAATAATAAATTTCATGTCTGTCCATTAATGTCTACGAATATTCAAGATGAATAGTACAAGATTGCTTTCTAATGGTGAAGATACATCATAACGCTTAGTTGAATTCTTCATGTTTATGACTACATGATAGAGAAAGCCTTTTCGTGGAAGTTATATACGATTGTATGTTGGAAATTTAAGAAACATAGAGCTAATTATGTGTATGACTATCACTACTAGTTCAAAGAACTAAACTTGTATGTAATGAATAATAATTTAAATAAATATTCAGAACATGAGTAATGTAGTGACATAATCAGTGATTTAGTAATATACATTGTATAGGAAAAAACTTGAGATTCAAAGATGCTTGTGAAATTTGGGCTATTAATAGGCCTTAAAGCTTGCAAATCAAAGGATATTATTTTGTAGATGATGGGAAAGATGATAACCTCTAGTGAAAGTGTGCATGTGTTACGAGGAAAATCACTCTATGGCATGGGGTAAACCACAACAGACAGAATGATTGCAGAAATCAACTCTAATCTCCAATATGCTATATAAACAAGCATGCTAATAAGACAAGATAAAGAGCCTACCTCGTCCGAACGTTCGATGAAGACCACTGTTGAGCACTCGACTCAAAGCTATATACCTGCAACTTGTCCTCAACAACCAATATATGCAAGCATATGATGATAATATATAAGAATAACAATTCAAATATTTGCAAGACATTAATTGGACGAGAAAAGAGTATTTATATTCAAATATGATCAACGAAAGTGTACGAGTGACAAACTTCTGTGTCGACACGTCTATCCGGGCCTCCACCGCTTCAATCCTCCACCAAAGACAAGCTAATATAAGAGAGATAATGAGGTTATCCATCAAAGAGGGAAGAGCTTAGGGGCTAAACAATGTGTTCAGAATTAAAAGGACAAAGGGATGCAGACTCAATATGAAGTGAATAATTTCTCCAGAGTAACTTTGCTCTCAAAAGTTGAATTATTCTCCTTCCACATCTTGGATATGTCCCATTTATAGCCTTCAAATGAAACTGAAGGGCCGAGTTGGAAAGTTTCCAGTATATGGAAGGTCAAGGATCATGGATCTCATGACGTGACATGGAAACCCGATACCAGTTTTTAATTTTGGCCAAAAAACTCGATGTACACAGGATGTAATGGTAGAAACTGCATATACGCGTGTTGTATAGTTGTTAGGGCGCGTATATGTGGAAAAATATTGGTTTTAGCTATGGGAAGTGCAAAAGGGGACTTCAAGTTTGCATAGGGAAATGGAAAAGGCCTTATGAGCAAGTTGCATGGGGTGAGGAAAATCTTGCTATAACAGATGCCCCCTAATGTGTGAGGTCAGAGGAGTATTTGTGATGGCCGAAATACATTATAATTCCCAGAAGTGGAGTAATGGAGACCCTGTTGGATGAACTAGTTGCTCATGAGAATATTACAATCCATAATGACTTTGTACACATGGATGCCAATTTGAATTACACTGCAGATACATGTGGAAATATACCAAAGAATTGTTCATGGCCATGAATAGGTAATACAAAGTAGATACATGCCATAGGCTATCATAGTCATGAACAAGGCCCAGTGAAAACCAATCTCAAAATCAATTTGAAGATATCTCTATACAATGGAGTACAATCTGATCTCCCATAATCACTGAAGTCATATAGGCACTGGTCCAATGAATGATAGCAACAAATTAGGAAAGATGCAACTATAAACTGATGTCTTCAAGCCTTCTACACGATCTGCCAAAGGTGCAAGTCTACATCATGTGAACAAAGGAGTTGAGGTCAAACACAATGAGACTTCGTTTGATTACCGATCATTAATGTATACCGTTAACAAACGCAAGACAACCTACCAATAATGAAAGTAGGTATCAAGGCACTAGGTACATTCTTATAAGTGTGAATAAAGGTGTTGAGGTCAAACACTTGAAGAATCCATCTATCAAGAGACATTGATGTATTCCCAACTATCGATGGCGAGAGAACATGCCATTGATGACTGCAAGCCTCTAGGTACTCATAGGACTCTAGGCCTCCTTTCCAGAATAGATGAAGTGAATTCGATGGAAGGAGACACGCTGAAAGGAGAGCATTAAGGAATCTCTCATCATTAACATGAGGTACAAAGAAATAGCTTGATGATTTGGAGGAATTCAAACAAAGAACATGTTCACAAACCAATGACCCTATGCATCTTTCGCATGCACCAGATGCAATTAGTGCACAAAAAAGACCCTCTGAATAGAATCCAATAATGAAAACTATCGACAAAGGCAAGGAAACCACCAATAAGGCTAATGGCATCTAAGACATTGCACGAATCCCAATGTGTGAACATATTTCTTTCCATCAAACATAAGGGAAACCCCCTATTCAACGACCAATGAGGAGATGTTGACTATTGGGTTCAAGGTTACCTACCCATAATGGAAGTAGGACCAGGGTGCACAGTAGGAATACAACTTCATGTGACTCTAAGATACACTAAGGGTATGGCTGGCATGCAAAGTCAAGAGTTCTAATAATGGTCGACATAGGCTTATAGACATCCTTTGAACAAGAGCATGAGACATATGGAGGACTCCAATAGCATAGACTTGATAATGAAATTATGTGATGCAGGAGGCACCAATCAAACTCTCCATAGGGACTCGAAGAGTAACCAGTCAAAGGAGTAAACTCTAAGTAACGAGCTCAACTTCCTAAGGTCATGCTAAACCCAAAATTTGGATGAAAACTGGACTCAAAAGTTTGTGCTTTGTTCAAAGGAGACACGATTGCTTCTAACATGAGATAGTATTCTTCTCTCGCCTGTCTTTTTTTGTTTTTTCATAGACAAATGAATGTTATGACACAAGAGAGGAAACGAGTGTCGTGAGTAAGAAATTGGTTCCAACAATGGAACATACCTATGCTCAATGCAAGGAGGTGCATGCAGGACATGGGCGCTCGGGGAATGTTTCCTGTTGGGGTACATGGTGTCAAGCTGCAAAGGATATAAACAAGGCTCTGCTTGGTTGATGATGCAAAATGCTGAGATAATAGGATTATAGCGAGAAAGAGGGAACCAAAAATAAGCTCAATATTGCAAGAATGATAATAGAGTTCCATTACAACTTAACACCAAAGAATGTCCTTTTCTGAAAATTTAGTCCCCTAGGCCCGAAAAAAGTATAAAACAATACCCAGGATAACTCTTCTAGCCACTAGTGACTAGAGTATTCCTTTTTCAAAATTAGTCTACTTGGTCTGAAAAAGGGTTAAACTTACACCAACTAGATTTCCTTTCAAAGTCATTTAATGAGTGTAAAAGAAACAAGTTCACTCGACAATATTTTTTCTTTTTGAGAGAGTCGGAAAATATCTTAAACAAGACTCGGAGGATGTTGTTATAAGGAGCATATAATGGGGGAGGCCAAGGCTCCTGTGCAGGACTTATATCGAAATTTGACAACTCACGGATAACTGACACAAGCTTGGGAAAACCCAAAGATTTCCAAGTCGAGGAGGATAAAATACTTGTAGAGGTTACCTTATCTACAATATATTGAAGAATGCCCCTTCTTTGGAAGGGTGTAGAAGAAGGAATTTGAGGCTCTACAAGATCATTCCAATCAAAGGAAACCACCTTAGGACTTGGAGGGAGCATACTCGGAGAGGGTAGAATGCTCCCTTGTTCATAAGGTATTGTTGTGGGTGGGAAATCCCCCTACGGACTAGCATTAAGGGTTCTGCAATGCATGCAAAAAATGATCTAAAGTCTCATACTTCTTAACAACATCCCAATCATAACCCCATTATTCATATGCCAATACAAGGTTAAAGAGATCAAGTTATTGTACCTTAGTTTCTATGTTTGATTTCGATCCTTTAACGTTCGGTCGCTCCTTGACTGCAAATCTCCTCCCAAAGATGACCTGCATTCATAAATAGAAAAACAAAGAACTCCAAACATGCATATGATCTATGAACTAATGGGTTAGAGATTCTATCAAAATATAATCAAATTTAAATATCGACAATCTCATATGGTGGGACGGGAAAAGTACTTCTTTTATTAATCTCACAAGAGTAACTTACAATAGTGAGATTGGCCACTTCTCCTCGAATCTGGTCCTAGGCTCCTCTTCAACTGTGCTCCAACTACTTTTGTATATGCTTCTCTTCACACACTAGTTGCAAAAGGTTGGGGCAAAGGGAATGCGAAATTGGGTAGAGTTTCTTTACAATTGTTTTCCTCCTTCCAAATGGGACCCCTACCCCTTATTTTATAGGCTAGAAAGGGCTAGGTATTTGGTCGAGTGACCGGCTATGGGCACTCAAATGGTTTAGGTAACTTACTCAAAACTATGAGTTTTGTCTGCAACTTTCCATTTTTTGTGCTTTTGTAGGTATACGCGGGCTGTAGTGGGTCAGCTAGCGTATACACGCGTGCACAAGTGGAGCAGGGTGCGTGTGCCTTCAAAAAGGGTGTTTTTAAGAAGAGTTGTTCAGTAGTGGCTTGGAAAAAGATGTAAAATGAGATGGCTTGATGCTAGGTAAGCATATCTGGTGCAATTTAGGGTTATAACATATGCCCCCTAATGTGTGAGGTCAGAAGAGCATCTGATGGACGAAATACATTATCTTCACCAACGTACGAAACAAATGAGCCCAAGGACCAGAGTTCGGGAGGTGCCATCTGCAAAATAATAATTGTCTCACCGAGGCGGGCATACCCATGCTCGGAATGAAATAAAATCATGGCTTCCTATCAAATACACTGCAGATCCATGTCATATAACTATATAAAGTGTAGCCGCGAGCAATACACAACAGATCTACATCTCGAAATCAAAAAGATATACATGTATAGTATCCATATTCAAGAAGCAAATAAGGCCTGATGGCTAGAGATGAGGCCTTCAGAGCTCGAGCAACAACTTCAAAATCTTCACAACTCGGGTAGGAGTGTAATATGAGTGTATGACTTTGCTACCCAGAGGTCTTCGATGGCTTGTCAGGAATGGACTAGAGGATTTTGATTATCAAGCTGAGGGCTTCATGTATTTTGAACAAAGACTTGATTGGACTTTTGGGATGGCGGGGCTTGAGGGCAAGAGACAAACTACAGAGGGGCTAACTGAAGCTTGGTAAAAACTTCCCTTGGACAATAGCACGACAAATGATGAGACTTAGGCAGCATAATGTTGACATAAGTTCACGATGCAGGAGGCAACACAAACTCTCCAAATGTTTGGAAGAATAACCAAATGAAGGAGGACACAACTCTATGTAGCGATAACAACTTCCTAAGGTCATATTAAATCTCAAGGCCAATGTGTCAAGACACAGAGGAAAATTTCTACAGGGCTTGCCTATAAGGCATGCTTCAGATGGTTCAGTTGAGAGAAACATGGAGCCGACATTAGGCTGAAGACGCAGGTATGCAAACGCGATTAATAAGACACACAATGGTAATGTCCTTTGATGTAATTTTAATGAGCCCAGAGAAGGTAAGCTCGACGGTTTTTCATATTTAGAGAGTCTGAAAAAGAGTAAAAGGAGACTCCACTGGGGTACCTTTTTCAAAGATAGTCTAGTTGGTTCGAAAAAGGGGTAAACTAGCATCGACCAGACGTCTATTCAAAACCATTTTAACGAGTGTGATAAAGACAAGATCACTCGACAATTTTTTCATTTTTAAGGAGTCTGAAAAAAACTTAACTATGGACTCTGTCAGGAATCTTCTTTTGGACCATTTTAACGAGTGTGAAGGAATAAGGTCACTCGACGATCTTTTCAATTTTAGGGAGTCTGAAAAGATCTTAACTATGGACTCCGTAGGGTTCCTTTTTCATAAACTTAGTCCCTCAGGCCCGAAAAAGGGTTAAAATCATACCTGAGAATACTCTTCTAGGGAACCAAAGCTCCTAGAGTATACCTTTGTTCATACATTTGACCATCTGGACCGAAAAAGGGGTAAACTATCGCCGGATAGATGTGCCTTCAAATTTCAGTTTAGTGAGCGTAAAGGTCAACAAGATCGCTCAACAATCTTTTCATTTTTAGAGGGTCTGAAAAGGGCTCAAAAGAAGACCCGTTGTGTTTTGGGAGTCCTGAGGGTGAGGTCAAGAGTGATAATTCATCATGCAAATGAGGCTCAAACTCGTAATCAGGATAAAACTAATAAGGAATCCTAAGCCTATAGTCATTAATGACGACATGGATACCAAAATGCAACTAGGATCTATCTAGGACATCCATGAAGGGTTAGGCTCTACCTCTAAGATACGACACTTCTAAAGAAACAATGATGGTTCTGTGTCACAATTAAGTGGGATCGATCCTATGGCAAAGTGAAAAAGGCAACGAGGTGCAACAAGTGGAGGTGGAATCCTATCTTCATGCACAAAGTTGGAAAAACGACTTTTTACCAAAAGACCTTGAAAATTATCCAAAACTCCAAAAGTTTCCCAATACTCAAAGTAACTCTTATAGTAACAATCCATAAGAAACTCCTGAACCATGTTAAATGATTTTTAATTTAGAAAAAACAACAAAAAGGGTCCAAAAAATGACAAAAAGGGGCCAAAAAGTCTATAAATAGACGCTGGCAGCTCATTATCACCATTGTTAATTGAGAAATTGACCGTGGAGCCAAAAACACCCCTTTGTCAAAAGAGTTGATTCTGGGAGCTTCGATGGATGGAACAAACTTTCGATTGTACCATGTAAGTACATACTAACCCCCCTTGCATCTCAATTCTTCATTTATGCATTTATTTTTGTTTTTTGGGGGGGCGCTGACCTTTAAAATGGTTGGCCCTACATATATGCGGGCTGTCCTATGACATCCTGCGTATGCTCGCATGCAGAAAAAATACTGCATGTGGGCATACGCGACTGTCTACATTACAACCCATGTATACCCTCCAATATAGAAAAAAATTTAAAACAACGCAAGGGCTAATCCCTCCTGAACTTGTCAATTGCAGGATGTACGTTCACTAGAGAGAGAGAGAGCATGAGGACTTTGATTCTGTGGTCTCAGATGACCCTGACGTTGTAGCTACATTATCTCAATGTGGCTTATTTAAGTTCTTTCAGAGTGCATTTATGCTTGCACAACCTAGGCTGCTGAATTCCTTGATAAACTACTGGCACTTGGATGTGAAGGCATTCATACTTGAGGGACAGTCGTTGACTCCAACGACAGAAGATATCTACTTTTTGACTGGCCTCTCAAGGAGAGGGGAACCAGTCAACCTTCACACGTTTCCTTCCGGGCCTCACAACATAGCGGAGTTGATTGGACTCCATTGTGAGGCAGGTACTGACAAAGTGGGCACCCAGGTGCTGATTCATAATATCAACAACCTAACGCTGGAAGCGATAGTTCTACTTATTAGGCGGATCACTGGATCTACAACTTTACACCAAGCTTCCTAGTTACACATGAATTGTGCATTTCAGTGCTTGAATGCACAACTTTTTGACTGGAGTACTACTTTACTAGACTGGATGAAAAGGTAGTTGACAGAGTGTCAGATGCAGAGGCACAGAAACTTTGGGCTTGGTACTATCCTTTGTGCTTTCTTCTTTGAGAGGGTACCTAGTTTGAGTCCAAGGGAGATTGTACGAGGGCACATAGCCTCTTCTCTGGAAGTAAACAAATGGGTGACGTTGTTTCCGTGACAGGGGGGAGAGAGGACTATTGAGGCCTTTGACGACAAGTTTTTCGATTGGCGGTCTCGATAGATTATGGTGATAGAGGACTATCCCTATGCTGGAATCGACTTTTCTAGGGAACCTAACATGGGCGTACCTCCCAGAGTGGTACGAGGAGAGCTAGGTAAGATTTATTTTCAAAGTTATTTGATTTTTATGTTGTTTTTATATATATCATTTTTTGTATACCAGAGTATCTCACAGATATGTGTCTGTTATGTGCAGATGTCGGACCAGTGCGTCCAGCAGAATTTGCGAGGACCAGGCGACGTCCTCGACCAGAGGCCACACCAGCCATAGTCGGCAGACCAACAACAGCAGGGGGACCTCCAACCAGTGAGGCTGAAAGATTTTTGAGATGGGTAGAGCAGAACCTTACCTCACTCACTCGCATAGTCCCCATGGCAAAGATCGAGGATTTTCCGCCATATATGCAACCTCATGTAGTTGGGGTGCCACGAACTTGGGTCCAGCTATTCCGGCGTTTGGAAAATGCCATTGTTTAGTACAACAGGGCCAACATACCTTTTCCTTAGCTAGGCCATACTACCTACGTGCCGAGGGCACCTTTTGTATATTTTTGAGGGCATAAGCCCTGTGACTCTTTACTAGACACATATTTTTTGAGGCACTTGTGCCCAGTTATGTACTCTGGTGCTTTGCGATATATATATGGATTTTTTTATCTTTTTGTGTTTTATGGATTACACTTATTTACAAATGTATTTACTTGTGCGTGTGTGTGCTTTTTCTTACATGTGTGCAAGATCCCAATCTAATATATGATTAGCTAGAGTATCTGTAACTTGATTCAATCTCCTAGGAACATGGATATACGTAATGTAATCAAAGCTTCGTTCTAAGAGACGTACCCTAAGGAACCGTCGGTTTAGAGTAGGATCATGAACGTGATAGACTCCATTTAACTGAGACACAACAAGTTGAGCATCTAAATAGACCCGGAGGTGAGAGATACCAAGCGAAAAAGTGTCATGAAGCAACTCAATAACTGCGTTGTATTTGGCGACATTGTTTGTGGTGTCTCCTAAACAGATACCTCATGAAGATAGCAACTAGACCTGAGGTGTGAAAATCACCCAAGCTACGGAGGCAAGCCTCCGGGTGTGCCGGCTAGCGTCGTCCGTGAACCCAACAAACACCTCTGATTCAGTTGACATCTGCCACAATGAAAAAGATAACATAAAAAATGACACGTCCATAAAACCAAAAGAAAAAGTAAAAAGTAATAGTACAAAGACTATACATATGTTACAAAAAGTCACCCGAGGCGAACTACCTATGAGTAATACTTCTTGAGATAGAGCCCATTTCTAGGCTCCGCCAAAAAATTTCTCTCAAAGTCCACCAGACGATAAGCACCCTTTCTTAGAACCTCTTTTACAATGAAAGGTTTGAACCACATAGGTTTGAACTTGCCTGCCCCCAGGGGGTCCTTATCTTGGTCATAGACCAGGACAAGGTCGCCTTTAGAGAAAATACGAGGACGAACGGACCGATCATATGGACACTTGACTTTTTGTTTATGATCTTCGTTAGCTAAGGTCGCATCATGACACTACTCATTGAGCTGCTCGAGATATAATAAACGCTCTTCAAGCGGTGAAGTGTCTGGAAATAACTGTACTTCCAACTTTAAACATGGGATCTGACATTCTATGGGAAAGACTGCTTCCAGCCCCTAAATGAGTTGAAAAGGTGAGAAACTGGTTGCAGTCTTAAGAGATGTCCGATAAGCCCATAATGTCGAATATAACATCAAATGCCAATTTGACTTGGCCAAATTGATCATTCGTTGTAGAATGGTTTTAAGATATTTATTTACAACTTCCACACGACCATTCACTTGGGGGTAGTAGGGTGATGAATGTTCTTGCCACAACCCAAGATTTGACATTAACTCGGTCATCATTTTTTTTCGAAAGTGACTACCATGGTCAGTGACAATCTCTCTCGGAACGCCGAACCTCTCTATTATCTAGTTGAACAAAAAGAGAGCTGTTGTCTCCCCTTCATCTTTAAACGTTGGCATAGCTTCGACCATTCGCTTGGGGGTAGTAGGGTGATGAATGTTCCTGCCACAACCCAATATTTGACATTAACTCGGTCATCATTTTTTTTCGAAAGTGACTACCATGGTCAATGACAATCTCTCTCGGAACGCCAAACCTTTCTATTATCTAGTTGAAAAAAAAGAGAGTTGTTGTCTCCCCTTCGTCTTTAAACACTGGTGAAGTATTCTACTGCTACGATGATATAGCAGTTCCCCCTTGCTGAAGGGGGGTTGCATGTAGTGTAATCAATCCCCCATTTAGTGAAGGGACCAACGATAATAATGGGAAACATTGGAGAGGGGTGTGCCCTCATCTTCTGAGAGAACATCTGACACAGGTGGAACTTCCTGACCAATTCAACACAATCTTTGATTATTGTCGGCCAGAAGTAACCAGTTCGTAGAATTTTTTGGGTTGTTTCCAACCCAGATAGATGACCTCCACATGCTCCGGTGTGGAAATCGTTAAGCATGATTTCCGTGTCTTCATGAGTGAGGCATTGGCAAAGGATGCAGTCTACACCTCGACGATACAAAGTGTCTTCGAGTATGAGATAGTTCTTAGCCTGATGGCATATACAGCGACACTCAGCACAAGAAGAAGAGGTGGGACATTTCAAAGTTTGGAGATAGACAAGCACATATTCATACCAGGGGTCGGAAGACGCAATCAAAAACATGTCTCCTTTGATAGGTGACTCGTCGAGTATAACATCACCTGATTTGACTGGAAGTTCCGATATGAGTTCCGTGAAGACCATCAACTTTTTGGATTTCACCGAAACGAACTCCAAGTTTAATTCTTGGAGGATAACTATCCATCTACTGATCTTTATACCGATGAATCGTCATGTCAATACATATTGAAATGGGTTCATGATGGCAATGACGGTGGTCTTGTGAAACGAAATGTAATGACAGAACCGTTGGACAACATGGACTGCTGCCAACGCAAGTTTTTCAATATGGGAATAATTGAGTTTCGGTCCAACTAGGCCTTGGCTCAGGTAATAAATCACGTATTCTGAGAGGTAATCATCCTCCTGAACTAAGACCATACTGATGGTCGACTACGCAACAACCAAGTATAATAAGAAATCTTTATTGTAATTGGGTGGTTGAAGTAGAGGGGTATATATGAGGGCGTGTTTCAACGCTGTGAATGAGTGTTGAGCAGCTTCGTCCCAATGAAAAGGAACATCCTTCTTCAATAAATGCATAAAACCCTTTGTGATCTTGGCATAGTTTGCGATGAAATGCCGTAAAAAATTCACTTTTCCCTGCAGACTCTGAAGATGAGGTATGGTGCACGGGGGAGGCAATTGAACTATTGCCTCAACCTTTAGAGGATCGACCATGATCCCTATTGTCGAAACTATGAAACCTAACAGACGACCCGATGTGATGCAAAAACTACACTTGTTTGGATTGAAGTGGATTTGGTAGTAGCGACACCATTCAAGGATAAGTCAGAGGTGTGTCGGATGATCAACTCTCTTGTGAGATCATGATGCTAAATAATCGAGATAAGCCTCGACTATGTGTTTGAGGTCATGGAAAACAAAAGACATATCTCGCTGAAACGTAGCTCCATCATTTTTTAGACCAAAAGGCATCTTACGATAAACGAATGTACCCCAAGGAAAAATGAGAGCGATTTTGTGTTGGTCTTCGGGTTTGATTTGTATCTGATTGTATCCCGAAAAACCATCCATGAACAAAAAATCCTCACAACCTGTGCATTCATCGACTATCTGGTCAATAAATGGCGTGGGGAAATTATCTTTTGGGCAGGCCTTTTTCAGATCACGGAAGTCCGTACATACGCGAATTGTACCCTATTTTTTATTGACTGGAACGAGATTCGACACCCATTGAGTCAATTGGATGAGGTAGATGAAGCCAACTTTAAGTAGTTTCTCTACTTCAGCCTTGATAGTTGTTTCTTTCTTAGGTTTGACTGGACGAAGCTTCTGCCGGACCAGCTTGACATCAGGATAAGTCGTGATTTCATGTTCGACGATTCTTGGATCTATGCCTGGAATTTCCTCGTAAGACCAGGCAAACACGTCGCATAATTATTTGAATAAATCCATGTAGATTTGAATCTACGTGGGGGAGAAATCCGCTCCGATAAAGATATTCTTCATGATGCCAAGGGTTCTAGATATGTCAATAGGTATCGTTTCATCTATTGTATCCATATTTCCTTCAGAGTAAACATCTTGCATTGCCAGAGGATTGATAGGACAATCTTTATCTCCATTCATAGTCAGAGTGGATTCACCTGCTTCAATTCATCTTAACTCTGGGAGAAAGTAGGATCTATGATGAAGATCATCCCAGGGTCTGTCTAGACTAGTCATTGAATCAATAATCACCTCGTCTGAAGGAAAGACCAAGTCTAAAGAATCTGTATTATCAAGGGAACCTTGAGCCCAAATAGGCTCGAGCACTGGATCTAACTCTTGTGCTGGAGTCGGATCGGGGTCGACAGAAACTCGTTGAATGATCAAGTATGAAACTTATGCCATGGACAAAGGCATGGCCATGCCATGGTGCTCTGTCCCTTCTATCATAGCTGATGGGAAAGGAAGAGTCCACGGATCGTTAAAGTACGCCATGCGAAATGACGAGATTTGAATTTTTTTGGCCCGAGGCTGGTTGGGGACAATCGTCATGTAATGGAAATTGCCAGTCGGAGGCAGGTAATCGAAAGTACCCATCAAAGGTGGGCACAAACTAACCCCTACGTTGACGATGTCGGCCTGAGGGTTATCAATCATCAGGACCGTGGAGACTCCCGATGAAGGGTCCGGACGAGAGAAGGATAACTGATCAATGGTCACGATTCGGCCCTCGTGTGGAAACAACAAGACCCGAAAAACTATCACGACCACTTCTTGCATAGCATAGGTCCAACTCCTTCCTAACAAAATATTATATTCGAGAGATGCATTGACCACTTCAACTTTGACGGACACAGTTTTTCCCCCTAACTCCATGGGGAAAGAGGGAAGGATCCCATGTGGTTGGAAATAACAACTATCAAAAGCTGTAAGAAGAGTAGGTGATGGAGAGAAAATGGGTTGGCTGATGGCCTTCCAACATGCCAAAGACATCACACATGTCGAGGCGCCCTCATCCACCACTGTACAAAAAATATTATGGGTAAAAGTTTATGTGGTGTAAGCCACTACTATCTGAAAAGCTACATGGTAGGGAAGATGAGGTTTTAAGTCATTCGTATCAAGCATGACCATTCTCGAATTACAAGTCTTGGCATATCCTAGGGTGGATAACAAATCCTTTCTTTGGGAAGGGAAACTATGGAGGACTTCCAAAGAAGACATCACACAAGGGGTTTGTGATAAATCCTCCACCATAGAGTAGTTCTAGGCGGTCCTTGCGTTTGGGTTGTGAGAAGCTTTCTTGAATGCACCTTTTGGGATGTGAGTCATTGTTTCGTCCAACGTCTTCTCAATCTGGAGAGGAAGAGTTGGGTTTTCATCTTCTTTACTCTTCTCAGAGGTGCTTGGCTTTTCGTAATCATGTGCTCTAGTCAATATATAGGCATAACCTTTCATCATATACACATTTGCGGACGAAGGATTACTCGAAGACGAAGGGGGTCCTTGAATACCCCCTTCTGCGTTCGAGGAGGCTTGAGGTATATTTTTCCTGTGTGGAAATGGGTTCGTTAACATGGCAGGCAGTTGGTATGCCAATAACTTCTGGGCCTCCGCAAGTTGAAGGCACTGATGGGTTGGGTGGTCTTCCTTGCAAAGATTACAATGATACTTCGACTTCTTCTTTTCAGTGTCGCCCCCGCCAACATTATCGGTGGGTTTCTTATCCCCTTTACCCTTCTTTCGTTATTTCTTCTTTCCATCAGGCTGCTGGGTGGCCTTTGGGTTTATCATTTGCATATTGTGTACATCCAACTTTTGGATAGGGGGAATAGTCGAACCGGTGGTCTGGTTGGTCATTGTCTATTGTATCGACAATTGTTGCAATTGATTTGACAATGGATCAACGGGCTTTGTTTGTGTTGAACCAATAATGCCATCAGCATGTGGTCCATAACTTTGTCTTTTTTTTTCAAGGATTGACCTCGGTGCATCTAGAAAAATCTCGTAGAGTAAACCAGACTGAGAGTAAATTAGCTCTAGTTGTTGAGCTCTCATTATTGCGTCTTCCTCGGAAAACACTCTGTATGTTGCGACGTCTTTAGATAACTGGGGTACCAAAGACTTAAGGAACCAATCTAGCATGAATGTTGGTGGGACTGGCACTTTTATTAAACTCTTCCGACATCTCCATTCTCGGATATGATCTATGATATGGTCTACTTTTGTTTTCTCAAAATTGGCCACCAATTCAGTGCCGACGTTGTATCTCACAGGTAATTGGAAATGGTTCAATAAATCCATTGCCAATTCGCCAAAGGAAGAGTATCGTGAGCGGTCGAGCTCGATCTACCATTTATCAACACTCCCTATGAGAGTGCATTGAAACAATCAAAACTGAACGAAGTTGTCTCTTAACAAGTTGGACAAGCACCATAAGTGGAAGGTAGTCACATGATCACCAGGATATTCGTTAGGCTTGGCATTGAACTTTGGAATGTATGAAGGCAACTTGGTTGGCATAGGAGGCCAACTTGGATCGTGATAGATGGGGTCATTTAAAAGCCTTGTCAAATATGGCAAGTGCAGGGTTGCCAGAAACTGTATTTTGGATTATGGATTGTAGCCAGGGAAAAAGGAGCTCGGAGTTTGACTGGCACCAGGTTGCCAGGAAAAGTTAAGTTGTTGGCCAGGGATTTGGTAATAACCATGGCCGTGACCAGCGTGCAGATTGTGCTCTTGTTGAGGCATCATCAACTGGTTCCCATAATAGGAGGTAAAGGGTTGAGTTTGCGTCACATTCCAAGGATTTTGGGAGGGGTTTCCCCCTGCTGATCCAATGGGCATAGGCGTTGGACCTTGCCCGGGGTTCCACTGGGTATGGAAGGGGTTTCCCCCGATCGACATCCCTAGCAAGGGGACTGGTCCCTGCCATGGATTCCAAGGTCTTTATGAGGAAGGAATTATTAAGTGTGCCCCCTGTATAGGATGTGGTTGTCCATAACTGGGGTTGCCCCCGGCTGAGACGACAGTTGACGAGAAAGTATTATTACCAAACGCGTCAAACCAAGAGAAAGGTGTCGAACCAACCGACATGTTATAAGGAGGGAGTGCTTGACTACCTTCTCCAAACAAGTTTACATTAGGCTCGACGGAGTGTTGAGGAACACCGTCAAGAGAGGGGGATGAAGGGGGTATATGACCCCCGCTATAAGCAAAAGTGATAAAGGGAGTTGAAGTGCCCCCCATAGATCCTTGCAGAGGAGCGATGGAATTCCCTGCCCTCAGACCTAAATTCTGTAGAGTGGAGGAGGAAAGGACAATACTCATACCAAAGCTAGGCATTCCGTATGAGAACAGAGGTCCTGTCGCATTCTAAGTAAACAAAGCAATGATCGCTTCCATAAAATGAATAAGACTGCTGCTTGAGGTAGAAGTAGTCGAGACCATAGTGGCCCAGACCGATAATGGTTGGTTAGGAGGTGGAACACCCCCAATAGTGATAGTTGTGAAGGAAATATGAGTATTTCCTAAAGAAGTAGCTTCGTTTGCTTCCATTTTTTCTTGTGACACTACCTGACACTCGTAAGGTAGAACCTGTATGACGATAGGCACCGATAGATCAGTGATGGGAGGGTTATATGGACCAAGAGATTCTTCTTCGAGGTTAGAAATGATTGGTTCCTCCAAAATAAAATGTTCTCCTTTCGAAGATGGGTTGGGCACAGTTTCCTGTAACTCGATTGTCTCAAAAGACCCTTCCTGGTCTAGTTTTCACCTTAGTGGTGGTGGGGGGGGGGGTGGGGGTCAAGGTCAACCAGTGGCAGGCCCAAAATCATTCGCGACTGGTGGAACTCCTGATCCTCCACTGTGTGAGAAGATCAAAGACACACTAGGGAAATATATAATCATTTGAAAACCCACACGCACTAGAAAAAGTACCTATGAGATAAAACAAGCAATCACTAGCTAGTTGGAAGAACAATTACAACAACGAACACTAGAGAAACTTACCGGTGCAAGTGCAACTCGAATACGAAAGCACCCTCCGAGTATACTCTGCAAAGCGTGGCCTGATGTCTGTCCTAGGTACCACGGTATACCCCCGCAGTCACCTGTGTAAGTCACTAGAAAGATAGGCAATTAGGTTGCTAGTGCGCAAACAATCACCAGGCGGGTACAATCAACAGTCGGGTGGACTGCAATGAGAAGGGTATCAAGCCCGAAACCTATCAAGGGTATCGAAAGAAAGTGTTCCAGAAGACGACTGAGGACCTTGAATGAATTCGATACCCACAAAGCTCCATGGCAAATGAAATCAACGAAATCCCAAGACAAGCCCTCTATATGCGTTCCCCACTACGCTTGTTCCATCTTTGGAGGGGTTATCTCCACTACCTTTCCTTAGGCGACCTCGTGTTTATCCCTTGTGTTAGAGGGGGGTCCCGGATAAATTTCACGATACTGGACTTTTGACACTCCCTAACACAGACTCTTATGCTTGTTTTAACAGCCTTGAAGAGTTTCCTCTCCAATCCTAAATCAAGGCTCCAGCCTAGACTAGTTGATGGACCCTACAAACATAAAGTCTAGTTGATTTTAATTAATCGTTAATTTTAGTGGTTTTTTTTAATTCATAGGAGATGAAAATGAAACCAGTGATGTTTTTGAGCAACGAAAAGAGAAGAACATGCAATGTCTGAAAACAAAGTACTTCTTCAAAAAATAAAGATTTGCAACTTAACAGTCTTTAACCAGCTTTTCAAAAATTCTTCCTAAGATCTTTTAACAGAAAACTCAAAACAAGATCTCACTCAACTACGAGCTACTTATTGTCCTAAGTTGACAGTCAAGAACTTACGAAAGCAATCTTTTTCCTGATGATTAATGCAAGCAACCAACTACTTAAACAAAGAAAAAAAAATATAGTTTTTTTTTTTATTATTATTATGCTTCAAAAACAAGAAAATTGAAAAGTGTATGTCTTCTTCTTTTCTGAAGAAAAAAAGGTGAAAATAAAATAAAGGCAAGACAAGTCCAAAAAGGACTTCTGGCCAACCACAAACCACGGGGAGTTAGTGACAACCAAAAAGGCAGATCAGACTGACTCACTATCTCATAAAAAAACCTAGCAAAGAAAACAAAGGAAAACTTTCAATGAAAAAGAAAGCTATGTTGGAATCCAAGCTAGGCTAAAACTGCTATGACAGAGACCATAATGAAACAAGGAAAACATGGAAAGTGAATCTTGACAGGGAGGAGGATGACTAGATAGACACACGACTGTCACTTCAACAACCAGCGTATGCACATGGGCTTCCCAATGAAAGGACATGTATGCATGCGTTCAAGCCCACTACAGGCCGTGTGTGCCTCTATTTCTCCTCAAAATAAGAAAGACAAGCAGCTAAGCTCATGGATGGAGTACTGGTATTGAAAACCAGAACCCCTTAAAGGTACAAAAACTTACTCTTGACAGAAAAAGATGCAAGGAAACTTGAGAAATCAAAGCTAATATGAGGTTATAACTAGGCTACAGACTGCAACAATAGTGACCAGAACTAAAATCCAGAAAACCCCTGAGAAGGATAACTTCTGACAGGGAAGAGGATGACTGCCTCTCATTAAAAAAAAGAAATCTAGACTCAGATACACTACTGATCTTTCAACAGCCAGCGTATGTACGTGGGCTATGTGAAGTTAGGGCATGTGTATACGCGTGCAGACCTTCTACAGGCCATGTATGCCTCTATGGATTCCCAGAAAAAGAAAAAACAATCAAGCGAAGAAAGAAGGGAGTACTGGTATGGAAGACTAGAATCCCTGCTAGCTTGGACTTATGCAGAAAGTCAGAAAAAAGGTAATAAAACCAATTTAAAATACCCAACAAGTATACCCAAGAACCCTATATATCTCCCCAGTATGGTTGCCAATTCTATTGTGGGTGGGAAATTCCCTCTATGGACTAGCATTAAGGGTTTTGTAATGCATACAGAAAATGACCTAAAGTCTCCTACTTCTTACCAACATCCCAATCATAAGCCCATTATTCATATGCCAATACAAGGTTAAAGAGATCAAGTTACTGTATCTTAGTTTCTGTGTTTGATGTCGATCCTTTAACATTCGGTCGCTTCTTGACTACAAATCTCCTCCCAAAGATGACCCGCATTCAGAAACAGACAAACAAATAACTCCAAACATGCATATGATTTATGAACTAATGGGTTAGAGATTCTATCAAAATATAATCAAATTTAAATATTGACAATCTCATATGGCGGGATGAGAAAAGTACTTCTTTTATTAATCTCACAATAGTAACTTACAATAGTGAGATTGACCACTACTCCTCGAATCTAGTCCTGGGATCCTTTTCAACTGTGCTCCAACTTCTTTTGTGTATTCTTCTCTTCACACACTGGTTGCAAAATGTTGGGGCAAAGGGAATGTGAAATCGGGTAGAGTTTCTTTACAATTGTTTTCCTCCTTCCAAATAGGACCCCTACCCCTTCTTTTATAGGCTATAAAGGGCTAGGTATTTAGTCGAGTGATCGGCTATGGGCGATCAAACGGTTTAGGTAACTTACTCAAAACTGTGATTTCTATCTACAACTTTCCATTTTTCATGTTTTTGTAGGTATATGCAGGTTGTAGTGGGTCAGCTAACATATACACGCATGCAGTAGTGGAGCAGGGCGCGTGTGCCTTCAAAAATGGTGTTTTTAAGAAGAGTTGTTCAGTAGTGGCTTGGAAAAAGATGTAAAATAAGATGGCCTGATGCCAGGTAAGAATATCTGGTGAAATTTAGGGTTATAACAGGTATAGGACTAGAAATTCTAAGGACATGGTTGAAGGATGCATCAACCTCCAAAAGAAGAGTGGGATTGTCTGAAGATTGCATCGACAATGTCACTTCCTTAGACTTATCACTCTCCAAGAGAAGAGTGGTATCGACCGAAGATTGCATCGACACAACCACTTCTTCAACCATTGGTTGATAAGGATGTGAGACAACAAGGTCAAGAGATGCATCACCCCCCAAAAAAGGAGTGGTGTCGGTCAAAGATTGCATCGGCATGACCGTTGGTTGAACATGATGCAAGAAAAAAAGGTAAAGAGACATATCACCCCCTAAAGGAAGAGGGGTTTCAACCAAATATTGCATCAACACCACCCTTGTATCAACCAAAGAAGGACTAAAATGTTGGGAAACCAAAGATGACTTAGAACCTAAAGGCCCCCTAAGAAAGGACCACGCTTCTTTTACCACATCAGTAGCAGGGAACAAATGAGTAAGGTGATATCCTTTGCAAATACTACAAAGGAAATTAGGCTTACGTCTTATATGTCTAGGCTTATCAATCATATGAATGACCCTAGAATGACTTTTAGTGGTTAGTGACATGATCCTAGCATGACTTGCAGAGGCTAGTAGAAAATATCCAACATAACTTGCAGAGGTTGGTGATGAATGCCCAACATGACTAGAAGAGGTTGGTGATGAACCTTCAACATGAATAGCAGAGGTTGATGATGTATGTGCAATGTGACTAGCAGTGACTAGAGGTGTGCCCCCAGCATGACTTGCAGCGATTGGTTGTTGGTATTCAACATGATTTGCATAGGTTGTCGACCAATCTCCAACATGACTAGCAGAGGTTGGTGATATAATGTCAGTATGACTTGCGGTGACTAGACTAACAACGGTTGGTTGTAGAATTTGAGGCCAAGGTTCCAAGAAAGACTAGTTTGGAGAAATTGCAAGCCAGGAAGTGTTTTGGTATACACCATGGCCCTGTTTGGAAGGATAGTATCCTCCTCCAAACTGATTCATAAAGGGTTGTAAGGGCATCGTCACCGAGGAAGCCGCTTGCGAAGAGAAAGAGACATGGAAAGGGTTATTCAAGTGAGGATATATGTTTCCCCTAGATGAAGGAACTTTGTGAAGGGGGTTTCCCATACTATAAAATCGAATCCCCATGAATGAAACACCAAGGGAAAAATGAAGGTCTGCCATGGGAAAAGAGTTCATAGGAACTGGGATAGCGGAAGAAGGATAGATGGACGAGATGTAATAATTAGATTGATCTCCCATTTGAGCACTTTCTCCTGGAAAAGTGAAGCTAGGATTGGATCCATAGGAAGGAATATTTCAACCTCCTACTGTAAGAATTGGTTGAGGGATATGACTCCCACCAAACGAAAAGAGAGAATAAGGAGGCATCATGCCTCCATACCCAAAACTAGGATTCACATAAGGCGACGAGACAAAGGATGGAAAGTACGAATACATGTCTGGAATACCATGATAAAAATGATTAGAGGCCCAAGGTATTGGTTGAGTATCATGATTCAATGTACCACTCAGAAATACAAAAGGATTTGTTCCCATGGAATGAGCAAAGACCATGGGTTGGGTAGTGCTAACTAAGGGAGTCACGGGGGTGCCACTAACCATAGAAATGAAAACTCATGACACAATACAAAATCCTAAGGCCACCTAATAATCAGAGAGAACACCAAAGTAAATTAGAAAAGGCAATGTACACAAACATGATATAGTGGTTGAAAAGGGGACTCCCTCAGTGGAGTAGGTATGCCTCACCCAAGAGGGGCTTGAGACTCCCTTCAAAAGATCGGAGGTATCATAATCGATTATAAGGGCCCTCGTGGGCTTAACACCGTAGTCGGTCAAATCCTCCCATAGAGGTAATCCTCCATAAATATTGTGTGTTTTCCGACCCTTATCTGACCCAGGGTACCTATAGAATAACCCCTACTAGTAACCTATGTGGCTACCTATGTCAAGCAACTAAAGCCACCATGATATAACCAATTCGCATGTGAAAATTCATAAGTTAGGTCCACCATATGGGAAGGATAACAAAGCCTGAAATATTGAAAGCACCTCATCTCACAGAGGTAAAGGCACTAGCAAGACCCCCAGATACAAAGAGATCCCCAAAAATATCTCTGACGCTAAGAAGGTATTAGAGGGATATCTCTACAACCAACTTTGCACGACCTCGTTCTTAACTCTGGTGTGAGTGGAGCCTCCTGACATCACCAATTATACAATCGATTTCACCACTCCCTTAGTTAGACATATATGTTGAGTTTAATTGCCTTGGAGAAGTTTACTCACAAAATCCTATTCCAAGGCTCTATATCTTAAGCTAGTTTGTGTACCCTAAAAAGCAAAATCGCTTCTAATCAATTTTAAATTTATCAGCATTACTTTTAGTGGCTTTGTTTACTCAAAATATGTGGTCGTGAAATTGATGATGTTATGAATCAACAAATAAAATAAATGAATATGAATACAATTCAAGGTCCTAATTTCAATTCTCAACAAATGATAAGATTTTCAAAATGCAACTTTCAATTCAACTCTACAATTTTAAATCAGATGCAATCTTTACATACATGTATCAATATCAATAATCATAACCCAAAGATCAAATGCCATAATGCAAAATGTATATTTTTTGTATTTTCATTATAAAGAAATGAAAATGCAAGGACTAAACCACAACTTGATATATAAACTCTATTGTAAGAAGAAAAACACAAACCAAGAAGGATATCAAGAAGGAAACATCCAGCCCAAGATACAAGGACAACCAATGAAAAATATGATGAGGAAGAAAAATCGCTCGAAAATTCAACCAAATAAAGGTTTCATATCATTCTGCAGGCACTCAACAGTTATGAAAGAGACCCAAGAAGACTCGGCAACCATCAAAACTTACCCATCAAACACCAAACTTAGCAATCAAGAGAAAAATATTGATGTACATGACTGTTTAAGAAAAAACCACATATGTATGCACCCTATAGAACGACAACTCGCATATGTATGTGTTTGTCAAGGGAAAAACCACATATATGTATTAAAACACTGCTAGGTTAAGGATAAGGTCAAGAAACTCAGATTCAAAATGAAAATAGGTTGTGAAGCATTCAAATGACAAGGAAACTTAAGCTAAGTGAGAGCAATCTAAGGAGAAAAATACTCCAAACCCCAAAATAGAAGACACAATCCTCAGTATGGTCACCAATTATGTTACGAGGAAAATCACTCTATGACATGGGGTAAACCACAAAAGATGGAATGACTACATAAATCAACTCTAATATCGAGTATACTATATAAACAAACATGCTAACAAAACAAGATAAATATCCTACCTCGTCTGGACGTTCGATGAAGACCACCATTGAGCACTCGACTCAAAGCTATATACTTGCAACTTGTCCTCAACAACCAAGATACGCAAGAATATGGTGATAATATATAAAGTTAGCACATATAATAACATAATCCATCAATATTCATAAAAAATACACCCATGGAATAACAATTAAAATAATTTCAAGATAGTAATTGGATGAGAAAAGAGTATTTCTATTAAAATATGATCAATAGAAGTGTATGAGTGACAAACTTCCATGTCGGCGTGTCTCGAAACCGAGAAACTAAGTACCTTCCAGCTGGACCTCCACCACTTCAATCCTCCACCAAAGGCAAGCTCATATAAGAGAAACAATGAGGTTCTCCATCAAAGAGGGAAGAGCTTGGGGGTTGAACAATGTGTTCAGACTTAAAAAGGACAAATGGATGTAGACTCAATATGAAGTTAATAATTTCTTCAGAGTAACTTTGCTCTCAAAAGTTGAATTCTTCTCCTTCCAAACTTGGATATGGCCCATTTATAGATGATCCAAAAAGGATCCAGAGAAGGCTAAGAACAAATCAGAACACACATAAGCAACTCAGAACGCTTAGAATGGCTTCAATAGACAACAAAAGGGAAAAAATTCAAAGTTCGCAAAACTCATTGAAAACAACATGACTGTGAAGAGCGCGTCGTAAGATTTCTAATGACGCAAATGACTCGTCAAATGGAGTTACGGATCAAAAGATATGAGCGGTCAAAGTTCAATCAAACTTAGTCAAAAGTCAAAAAGTAAAAGTGACACGTGGCACCACTACAAGGGTGACACGTGGCACATCCATACAACTGAGTTGGCATGGAATGAAGTGGCAAGGATGGCAGACACATGGGCAAGTTAGGTGATGACATGTGTCAGTTTCATGGACAAATCAGATTGTGACAAGTGGTAGTTTTGTGGACAAATTATATGGTGCCACGTGGCCCAGACATGGGATGCCACGTAGCACCCCTCCAATGGTTGGTGTGTAAAAGTTTTTATGACTTCCCAAGAGTCGAACTCATGACATCTCACTAGCCCAAAGGCCCCACAAATCCATGCTACCAACATACCACACATATGTTTCTTATTTGCAATGTGGTGAACATTATATTTAAATTAAAGAAATGTTTTGAATGNGGGAAGGGTATGCACCCATATGACCCTAGCCTCTTCCAACTTAGGGGCTTATCCATCCGCCATCAAATATAGCATATGCCAACTATCCGCCAACACATCCGTTAGTTTAAACCACTACTAAACCGACGTCAAAACCTCTGCCATAAGTTGTAACTATATGCCAAAAGGGGAGGCCCGTGGGATTTGACCCTGGGACCTCCCCCAACTAAATAGCTTAATATAGCATCCACCTGCCAATACGCCAACCATATCTTTATTGCTAACTACCCAGATTATATTATTTAAAGGGAGCTCGATCAATGCATTTGGGAACAAGAGCACGAGACGAGACCAAGCGCGCTCGTATGGATCTGTACGAACTTGGGTGTAATTTTCAATATTTTGGCACGTATTTCAAGATTTATCAACATTTATTGTAGGAACAGTGGAATGCAAACCTAGGCAAGGGTGCCTCTTGGGCAAAAAAGTGTCTGACTCAGATCGAGGCATGGAGACAGTCATTTTTAGGTAAAACGATGCCAAGAACGCAATGGTGGTGTTATGTTTCTGATCTGAGCAAAGATGTTGGGGCTTAACTCCAGAATGAGGTATACTTATGTATTTTTCCCAATTCTTTTGTGGAGTTAATAAAAATACCTACCCATTTGAGAGCAGGACCTGGAGACATAGTCCACCAGGGACGAACTCCATTATCAAGTTCTTTGTGTTCATATTGCATTCTTATGGCTCTTTCCTTTTGAGATTTTCCTTCTTTATGGTGTACTTTTGTTTATGCTCATTTAATACATTTCTTTAATAAGTCACCTGACGAAAAATACCCTGGATCAATAGCCTTCAAATGGAATTGAAGGGTCGAGTCCAAATGTTTCCAGTATATGGAAGATCAAGGATCATGGATCTCATGATGTGACATGGAAACCCAACACCATTTTTTAGTTTTAGGAACAAAAACCGATGTACATGGGTTGTAATGGTGAAACCTGCATATACATATGTTCTATAGCTATTAGGGCGCATATATGTGGAAAAATATTGTTTTTAGCTTTGGGAAGTAGAAAAGGGGACTTCAAGTCTGCATAGGGAAATGGAAAAGGCCTTTTGATCAAGTTGCATGGGGTGAGACAAATCTTGCTATAACAACAAGTATATAAGGAGATGGGTGTATGTTGGATATTTAAGATAGAGAGGTCTAACTTCATGTGTTACTGTGACTAGCAGCTCAAAACTGAATTTGAATTCAATGAATAATAATTGATTTAATTTGAATGAGCTTGTAAAATTCTGGTTCATTCATTTTGTTTACATGTTTACGATGGCTAGACTAATTACCAACAATGGGAAGCAAGACGCATTGTTTCCAAGCCAATTACCAACACTCCCAGTGTCTGGAAATGTGCAATCATAACACTCTAAGAAATCAAAGATTTGTTGTTCATTCAAATTCTATAATGCACTCTTATGAATTCAATGCCAAACAAAATATCATTCCACTTGCCAAATAGACCAATTATACTTTTGTTTGTTAAGATGACAAACTCGACATTCTAGTTTGTATTTGGAAACCCATTCTACAAAAGTTGAAGGCAACATGAAAATGAAAATATTTATAACGTCTTTGGAATTTTTTCTATATGGAATAGAACATACGGTTGTAAGTAGGAGTTCAATGCAGGGCCATCATTAGGGGTTGAGTCGTGGGGTATCAAAAAATAAACAACTATTTTATGCCAAAGATCAAATGAAATGGTGATTGGTTTTAATCAATAGCAAAGAAGATAATGCTAGAGTAATTTTTGTGGTTTACATAATACTGGAAAAACAATTAAAACCTATTTAAACAAAAAACAAGCCTGCCAATACTCTATCATAGAGAAATGAATTGGCAATATAAAAAATAACAATATTTTTATTTTTTTACCTTGGAACCTAAATGGGAAAAACTAATTGATTCGATATTTTATTAAGTAGGAAATTGATTAAAAAATCATGAGATATACACAAATTTAGTGTATTGTTACTCATTGGCAAGAAATTTGTAAATGGATTATAAGAAATCTTTTCTTATCATGGGATAGAATCGATGTTTTCTTATCCTCCTGGTCATCAAGTAGACTACTTCTTCGAGCTCTCATATCTGCTACTTCCCTTCTTCATTTCATCCTCTCTCTATTACACTCAACATTCTTCTTCATCCTAGCCTTCATTTTTAATGGGATACCTTGAAAGACCAACCATCACAATGGTTCATTTCAACTTCCAAGGTAATTTTGAACATTTCCTCAACTTTTCAAAAAACTATTGAATTCGTATTATAAAGTTTACAAAGATATTTTGATAAGGATCCAATTTGGATCACACCTCCCCATTTTTCAAACTTTTGGTCCCTAAAATATTAAACTCCCTTCAATATTTTTTTTCTCTACATTTATGTGCCTACCTCCTTTGCTACCATCAAGACATATCTAGAAAATATCCAAGGAAGAGTTCTTCTATTCCAGGATGGAAGATAAGAGATGAATAGGGGTTGCCTCTAGAATAAACCTGCTATCAATATCATGGTTAGTGATGACAGTCATTGATGCAGTAAGTCATTGGACAATCATTTCTCCTTGCAAGTGCAAGAAAATCCTCTTTTCCCTTGAACTTGACTCTCCAATATTTCTTCTTGGTTGTTCGGTTCTTGAAATGGATTTCCTAGTGAGGCCTCCAACATTTGGCCTCCCAATGTCTAGTTAATCTACAATACTATATATATTTCCTGCGTAGGCTTCTTGGCCCTTTAGAGCACCAACAATTACTAGCCTTATGACCCCTTTTCTTGAAACAAAAGAAAACCAAAGATATTATGCTATACCTTTTCGGTTTGTGATGATTCTTAGTATCTTGGTTGATTGGTCCCCCAAGAGTTGGAGAAGATCTAGATGGTATAATCATCTCCTTTTTACACTCATATAAGCCTACACAAGAATATTTAAGTGTCTTGTTGCACACTCCTTTCCTAAATTCCTTTTCCTCCATCGAAATGGCTTGTTTTTTGGTTCCTATAGCCCATTTTCCTCATGATCTTGGAACCAATTCCTCTAGTGTTATTTTCAAAGTCAATGAAAGTCTCTTGAAGAAGGGTCTTGGTAAGTGAGTTTACCATTATTGACTCCATCATGGTGCTAGCTTCCATAGTGGAAACAAAAGGGGCTTGCTTGGTCTCTTAGAAAACTTCTTGTAGTTTCTTCAGGGCCTTCTCCTTTGTTGCCAAATCATGGTAGAGTTGAGCAGTTCCTTTGGGGAACCTATCCTTTTTCTACCTATCTAGTTGAGTGAATTTCTTCCCTGATAAAAAGAGAAACAATATGTTCTTATATACTTCTTCTCTCATGGTAATGAAGGAGTCTTGGCACTTGGAAAGCTTTTCTTACAAATCATTCATTTTTTGCTTCTAATGCCAAAATTCCTCTTAGATCTATATATTGAAGTTTCTCAACTCTTCCAACTTCTCCCTGTTCAATAATTTTCCCATGGAAACTACTTCAAGGTCTCTAATAAGCTTGCTATGATACCATATGATCCATAAATGGTATTCCTATGGCCTATCAATCTCGACAACACAGATACCTTATGAAAAAACAATTTTGTTTTAATTTGAATGAGCTCTATGAAAATCAAGTTCAGTGCTTGGTAATTTACATGTTTATGATGGTCAAACTAATTCCCAACAATGGGAATCAAGCCACATTGTTTCCAAGCCAATTACTGAAACTCCCAATGTCTAGAAATGTGCAATCATATGACTATAAAAAAATTATAAATTTGGTGTTCATTCAAATTCTAGCAATGCACTATGGATTCAATTCCAAACAAAATATCATTCCACTTTCCAAATAGACAAATTCTACCTTTCTTTATTAATATGACAAAGCCAACATTCTAGTTTGTTGGAAATCCATTAAAAAAAAGATGAAGGTTATTGGAAGATGAAAATATTTATAGTGTATCTTTGGAATTTTTATTGTAGGGTACATAACATATGGTTGTAAGAAGGAATTCAATGCAGGGCCAACATTGCAAGTTGAATGTAGGTGTATCAAATAGTACACAACTATTTTATGCTAGAGATAAAATGAATCGTTGATTAGGTTTAATCAATAGTAGAGTAAAAAAATTTGGAGTAATTTTTGTGGTTTACATAATACTCAAGCAACAATTAAAAACCATAACTAAAAACTAGACTACAAGTACTCTATCACGGAGCAATGATTTTACACCATAGACAACAAATATTTTCTTTTTACCTTGGAACCCAAATGGGAAAACTGAATTGATTAAATATTTTATGAAGTAGGAAATTGATTACAAAAGGGTGACATATACACAAATTTAGTGTAATTTTACTTACTTTCAAGAATTTTGTAGATGGCCATGCCTCAACAATAATGTTTTATAATCGTAGGATAGACTTAATGTCTTTTTATCCTCCCATAATCAAATAGACTACTTCCTTAATCTCTCATCTCTGCTACTTGCCTTCATCATTTACTCCTCTCTCTATTCCATTCAATTCCCTTCTTCATCATTGCCTTCATTTTTAATTGGGTTCCCTTGAAGGCCAACCTTCATAATGGTTCATTTCAACTTCCAAGGGAATTTTGAACAATTTCTCAACTTTAACTAAAAAATTAAATGCTTATTACAAAGATATTTTGACAAGAATCTAATTTAGTGAACACCTACCCATTTTGAAAGATTTTGTTCCCCAAAATATTCAACTCCCTTCAATCTTATTTTTCTCTACATATTCAACTCCCTTCAATCTATCAGGAAAACCAATCACAAATCATGAATAGTGATTTGATTGATTATTTTGTTTCAGAAATCAGAATTGATGAAGAATACAATTTTGATTTTTTTGATTGTAGAACTATGAACTACATGACATCCCCATGAATAAGGGAATGTTTACAACTCAGAAGATATCCTCTCCTTCTAAAGACTTGGGCTTTGTCTTTCTGCAATGCAAGTTGATATGAAAGGGACTAATGTATCTGAGCAAGGCATGGGAACCTCGTTCCACAGTAGTGTTTGCTAACTCTTCCAGGATGGAAGTATCCTCCCAGAAGGATGGGGAAAATGGAACTATCCCTTCAAATAAAAAGATGGCTATGTAAATCAGTGTATCCCTTACAACAACACAATAGAGTTGTTGCATACTCTTGCAAAGAAGCAAAGGAAAATAGATAGTTTTATTGGGATGTTTCCCTTTAATAAGTATCTCTAAACGATAGTTGGAAAATTGCATTCATCTCAACTTGTTCAAATAGATATCTGAAAAATAAGGATCAGAACATGGATATCAACTCATTAAAAATGATCTATCGGAGGATTTAAATTTAATTACGGGGATCGACCAAGGCCATATGAGTAAGGTGTTTCTGTTAGTGCGTCGCATAACCAAGAATATTTACACTCTAAAAGTGATGCACAAAGACATTGGTCGTCAAGGAGTCACCACCAACAGATATGTGTCCCCTCTATGTTAGATCACCCTTTCCTTCCTTCTCTATTTACACATTTTCAATTGGATAATTACATTTTTCTGGCTATAAAATATTTCTCTGTGAAGTGTCCTCATACATGTAATTTTATTAAATAAATAAAGTAGAGTTACAAAGATAGTGAGGGCATAAACCCTATGTACTTCACATAAAAAAGAGCTAGTTTATATAGCCAACTCTATGCTAAACTCTATGAGAAAAACCAATCACCTAATCACATGAGTATGATAGGTGTCCTTTACATATTAAACTAAACTAATTTGTAAAATGATTTATTTAGACTTTTAGAAATTTACGATTATTAGACTAACATTTATGAACATAGTGAACTTCAGTCTACCAAGAGGCTTGGTAAAAATATTTGAAGACATAATTGAGGCTTGATGATGTCCTTAACGATGAAAGATATAATGACGTAGTAATTGGTATCAACATGTTTAGTTTTTTAGTGAAATATTGGATTCTGGGCCATATTTATAGCTAACTGACCATTGATCAATAAAGTAGTTGTTGACTTTTGAATTACATCAGTATTCTACAAAATCCTACTTATTCATACAATATCGCATGTTGCTTCCCAAGTTAATATGTAGTCTACTTCTACTGAAGAATTGTGAAATGTTGTAACCTTCTTTTTGCAACTCCAAGATGTTGTCGCTAAACCCATAGTCATTAAGTAACCTAAATTTGATATTCTATTATCAATGTCACTTGCAAAATCAACATCTAAATATCCAATAAGTGTAAAAAAAAAAATCTTGCAAATAAGACCAAAACATTTTGTACCCTCAATATACCTTAATACCCTTTTTGTTGAATTCTAATGACTTTCCCTTGGTTCTTGCATAAACATTGAAAGTATGTTATTTGTCAAAAAATGAGGTTTCTAATCATTTTCCTATACCTTTTACCATCCACCGATTCCCCCCTTCAAATTTTGAAAGTTTAAATTCTACTACATGGGGTTAAGAGAAGGTTTACAATCTTCCATTCCAAATTTCTTTAACAATTCAGTGGCATACTTAGTGTTGTATCCTAGTTCTACATCCCCTGCCTCTCCTTTCTTTTCCACATGCCTTCATCAAATTTCCCTCTTCTGGTTGGCTAAGTCTTTTTCCCATTACTAAGTATCTTGGTCCTTATTCGTTTTTTAGTCGTTGCACATGTCTGTATTTGTTTATTGAATGATAAATATATGTTGGATTGGGTTTGAATTAATTGTCATCATATTTTCCCATTAATTAAGATCACCATAGTTCCATCAAGTCTTTTTCCATACGCAAGAAACACCTGTGGATAAACACAATCGCTCAGAACGGTCATATTTGGGCCAAGCTTGCCGAAATAAATAGGGGAAAGTTTCAATGGTGGATATATATCAAGAAAATCATATCAACGGTTGTCGTCCATTCAGGGATGCAGAATTGCATGGATTTTAACATCCAGAGTCATCATAAGACCCGAAGCTTGAACTGTCGAAGTCTCGAATTGAATTAGGACCATACATCAATAGAGACACGTGGAAGCATATTGTCCACTTTGAGAGTTTTCCTCCGGGATATCTTCATGCTTAACATTTGAAACTCCCGAAGCCCAAATATCCGAAGAGAATCTAGACTGTTCGTCAATCATGACATGTGGAGATAGATCAGTTACTTCGGCGATTCTCCTCCAGAATGTTTTGAAGTGCTAACAGTTGAAACTCCTGAAGCCCAAAGTGTCGAAGCACATGGCAACCAACAATTGAGACATGTGGCACACTCATAAGGTAGGACACGTGGCATTCATCTTAGGTCATTTGGTTGTGTAGTTCTCACATTTCCTTGTGACACGTGTCACCATTCTTTCCAAGACACCTCAACAAACATGACATCATCCAACATCAGACCGCCACATCACTTCGATGATTTCCCTCTGGAAGATCTTCACGCTTAACATTTGAAAATCCCGAAGCATGGACTTCCAAAGTGAATCTATACCATTAATCCATTGATGCAGGAGCATCACCAACACCTCAAGCGAGCCAGCGCGGAAGCAGAGGATAGCCGGACAAGCCAACACAAATTTTGAAAACACTTTTGGATTGGGATTGTTGCGCAAATCTTAAATGAGTCATTTAAGAAGGAGCACATTTGTATATTGTATTGGAACTTGAGGGGATAACTCTCATCCTTAGTATATAGACGACATTTAAAATATTTAATGCAGGTAGATAGGATTTTAAATTCATAGATTAGACAGTTTTAGGAAGTAGGAGGGAAAATGGATATAGACACCCTCGATTGTACATTGTAAAAATAACCCTGAGCATAGAAGAGAAGAGGAAGAAGAGCATGCAGAGAATTGTATGAAGAACACCTATGTACATACATTTGAATTAATAGAAGAACTTTGATTCAAATTCATGGTTTGTGTTGTTCTCTATGTATTTGATGTTGATACGATCATGAATATTTGTTTCCTGTCATACATTGCTTTTATATGCTGTGTATGTGATTTCATGGTGGAATTGAAGTCTGAAAGGAAGAGTGAATGAGTTTCAATTGTTTCTCTATTTGAGCCAAATAATTCTTGCAAGGAGTGCAGTCGAATTGTCCGCAAGGAGTGCGTTGATAGAAGGGTTCAATTAGAGATAGTTTTTGTTCTCATTTCCTCGAAGGTGCAGTTAGGTGCAGTGTTGTGCAAGGAGTGCGCAGGCTAGGTAAAAGTCTCAGGGTTGCAAACCTGAATGAAGTGTTAAAAGACTGCTGCTACAGGAGTGCATAGATTCAAGAGACCTCAACACTTAAACGTCGTTGAAGGTTTGCCGCAAGGAGTGTGCGCAATAAGTTTTCTGAAGGAATTGAGAGTCGTGAACAATCTCAAGAGGTATAGAACCTTGGCCATGGAGAGTTAGTGGAGGACAGGTGGCATATCATATCGGAGTTTGGGGAAATCTAAGCCCCGAAACCTTTGACATCAGGACTCACGATCCCGCGAATTTCAAAATCCCGATAGAAGTGATGGGAGGTGGAAAAGTCAACTCACACGTGTGCATCGGAGTTTCGTCACGTCGGGTATCAGGAGTCGAAAAATCACAGTGCTCGATATCGTGAGTAGAGAAATCATGATAAAGGAAGTCCCGACAAAGTAAAGGGAAAGTCAGCGATTGACTGGCCATCGGGTCTCGGGGATCTGGGAGTGCAGTGATCGACCATTGGACTTGCGAAGTCACGAGTTCCGATTCCCCGATAAAATAAGAAAGGGGGGGTGATCCTGCGAAGATATCTGTGGGTGTAGATTTTCCGACAGGGAAATAGAAGAGCTATTCAAGAGTTCTTCGGGCCGGGAAGAAGAAGATCCTGTGTGTGCATGTGGACCTTTGGACCTGCGAGTGGTGAAGGGGCCACATTGTCGTCAGTTTGGTATCAGAGAAAGGTTGTTCTTTTCTTTTTGTAGCAGAGAAGAAGGAAATTCGCCATGCCGCAAAGGAGAGAAAGATAGTCACCTGATCTAGAGGATAGGGAGGTGCGGAGAAGAGGCAGGTAGGTAACCAATCCTGAAATGGAGAGACAGATGAGATATCTCCGGGCAAGACTCGAAGACATGGAGACAACACAAAGATGCACAAAAAGTGCAGGGGATCTGAGTGATTCCAAGAGAGAAGTTGAGGTTGAATGAGAGGAGGAAGTTGCAGTCGAAGATGCATCAAATGAGCGTTTGATCAAAGCCATTGCTAGGATGGGTGCAAAAGAAAAAATGGACATTCCAGTTTACGAGGGAAACTTGGATGCAGAGGAGCTACTGGATTGGATTAGAGCTCTGGACACCTACTTCGACTACAAAGATGTCGAAGAAGACAAGAAGGTCAAGCATGTTGTCATGCGCTTGAAAGGACATGCAACATTATGGTGGGACGACCTACAAGCTAACAGAGGCTGCAAGGGCAAGCATAAGATCAAGAGATGGGACAGGATGATTGCGAAGATGAAAGAAAAATTCATCCCCAAGGACTATCAAATTTCTCTGTTTAGGAGGATGCAGAACCTGAGACAGAAGCTGATGACAGTGAAGGAATACATGGAGGAATTCTATCGACTGAACATCAGGGCAGGTCATCGGGAGAGCGATGATGAGAAGGTTGCCAGGTATATGAATGGCCTGAGATAYGATATCTAGGATGAGATGAGCATGGTAACCATCCGAACGGTTGAGGATGCTTATCATATGGCTCTGAAAGCTGAGGAGAAGTTGAGACGAAAATAGAGTTAGAGGGGCCGAGGTAGGAGCTAGCCCAAAGGCAAAGAAGTTTCCCAGGACAAATATCAGAAGCCCAAGGAGGAATGGAAGAAACCTCAGGGTAACGTTGAGAAAGATGGAACCTCACAGAGGGGAACATACGTTGAATAGAGAGGGCAGCATAATGAGCAGAGTAGAGGATATGATGACAACAACACTTTTCCTCGTACTAGAGGTAGAGGAAGAGGAAGAGGTGGAGTAATCACATGCTTCACATGTGGAAAGAATGGGCACAAGTCTTACAAGTGTCCAGAGAAAAAGAAGGACATTGGAGAAGCTCACATCACCAAAGCGCAGAGGTCATATGTTGAGGCAAAAGATGCAGAAGGCGAAAGATCGCTTACGATGGGAAAAGTCCTTTTGACACCCGAGAAGGAGGTGGAAAGTTCAGTCCAAAGGACTAGACTTTTTAGAATAGCTTGCAAGACCAAGGACAGTGTGTGCAAGGTAATCGTGGACAGTGGTATCATGGATAATCTCATATCTACAGAGATGGTAGAAAAGCTGGAGCTGGAGACAACTGATCATCCAAGCCCATACAAAGTTTCATGGCTACAGAAAGGACACCAGGTAACTGTTACTAAACAATGCTTGGTTGAATTCAAGATAGGTGGATATAATGATAAGATTTTATGTGATGTCATTCCCATGGATGTATGTCATCTATTGTTGGGTAGACCATGGTAATATGACAGAAATGTGATTCATGATGGGAGAATGAACACATACACCCTGGAGAAGAATGGGAGGACACACATGTTGCTTCCGATAAAGGATAAGGAGGTGAAGCCGGAAGTAAGCAACACAGTACTTCTCATGAGTGGGAAGGAACTTCTTACAGAGGTGAAGAAAAAATAAGATCCACAATTCTTTGTGGTCAGGAAACCGAGGATTGTTCTGACCAACACAAGAGTGGATGATTTACCAGAAGAGGTTCAGGAACTACTGGAAGAGTTTGCTGACATCGTAGTGGACGATTTACCTCGTTCATTGCCACTGATGAGAAGTGTGAGTCATCATATAGACCTCATACCAGGAGCTAGTTTGCTGAACAAAGTCACGTACATGTTGATGCCGCAAGAGAATGAAGAGGTCAAGAAACAGGTCCAGGAGTTATTGGACAAAGGTTTGGTCAGGGAAAGTTTAAGCCCATGTGTCGTTCCAACGGTACTCAGTCCAAAGAAAGACGAAGGTTGGAGAATGTGTACTGACTCGAGGGTGATCAACAAGATAACCATCAGATACATATTTCCATTGCCGAGGATGGATGATCTAATGGATTGCCTGAGTGGGGCAAAGTATTTTTCAAAGATAGATTTGAAGAGCGGATATCACCAGATTCGCATGAGAGAAGGCGATGAATGGAAGACAACATTCAAGACAAACAAAGGTTTGTATGAATGGCTTGTCATTCCATTTGGCTTGAAAAATGCGCCAAGTACCTTCATGAGGTTGAGTAACGAAGTCCTGAAGGAGTTCATCGGGAAGTTCGTCATTGTGTATTTGGATGACATACTGATTTATAGTAAATCAGTAGAAGAACACTTAAAGCATTTGGCTATAGTGATGCAGAGACTACAGTAGGAGAAGATGTTGATTAATGTGAAGAAGTCCTCATTCATGAAGACATAACTCATTTACTTGGGTTTTGTTATTTCGGCAAATGAGTTGAGGATGGATCCTGATAAGGTAGAAGTGATTAAGAATTGGCCATCACCGAGAAATATTTTCGAGGTGAGAAGCTTTCATGGATTGGATAGTTTCTACCCAAAATTCATCAGGAATTTCAGTGGAATTAGTGCAGCAATGATGGATACAGTGAAGAAGTGGCATAAGTCTTTTCACTGGATAGCAGAGGCTGAGAAGAGCTTCAATCTATTGAAGCAGAAGATCACACAACAACCGATTTTTGTGTTGCTGGATTTCCTGAAGACGTTTCAGGTGAAATGTGATGCAAGCAGGTTTGCCATAGGAGTGGTTTTGAGTCAGGAAGACAGACCGATTGCATATTTCAGTGAGAAGATGAATGAAGAAAAAATGAAATACTCCACGTATGATAAATAATTTTATGCTATCATACAGGCACTGAAGAAGTGGAGGCATTACTTAATCCCAAAAGAATTTGTTTTGTACATTGATAATCATGCACTGCAGTTTGTGACACAACAAGAGAAGTTGAATCGGAAACATGCCAAATGGGTGGAGTATATGCAGAATTTCACTTTTGTGATTAAACACATTTCAGGTACTGCTAACAAAGTGGCTGATGCTTTGAGCAGGAAGTGTTTGTTGTTGCAGGTATTCCGAGTCAAGACCTTAGGTTTTGATGATCTCAGGGACATGCATGCAAGTGATGCAAATTTTGCAGAGGCATATGAAGCTACTGAGAACCCAGTTCTCAGGGACAGAAGCAAATGAATGGACTACATGATCTAGGAAGGATTGTTGTTCAGAGGCAATCAATTATGTATTCTGAATTGCTCCATGAGGGAGAACTTATTGAAAGAGAAACACAATGGTGGATTAGAAAGACACTTTGGCCATGCCAAAACATTTGCGAAGCTGAATGAGTCATATTTTTGGACGGGAATGCGAGCAGATGTCAAGAGATTTTTTGACAGATGCAGAATTTGCCAGCATTCAAAGGGAAGAAAGCAGAATGTCGGTTTTTATCAGCCATTGCCCATACTAGAGAAGCCATGGGAGGTGATAATCATGGATTTTGTATTGGGGTTGCCAAAGACACAAAGAGGTGTTGATTCAGTCTTTGTAGTAGTGGATAGGTTTTCCAAGATGGCACATTTCATCCCATTCCAAAAGACCAGCGATGAGACTCACATCGCAAATCTATTTTTCAAGGAGGTTGTTCGACTTCATGGGCTGCCGAAAAGCATTGTTTCAGATCGTGACACAAAATTCATAGGGAATTTTTGGAGGAAACTGTGGAAGAAGTTGGGAACTAACTTGGCATTTAGTTCTACTTATCATCCTCAGATGGATGGACAGACAGAAGTGGTGAACAAAAATCTGGGAGACTTGCTGAGAAGCTTGGTGACAGAGCACCACAGCAGTTGGGACCACATATTACCATAGGCAGAGTTTGCATACAATGACTCAATGAATCGGAGAACAAGGAAAAGTCCATTCCAGATTATATATGGCACGCAGACGAGAGGAGTTTCTGAATTGAGAGATTCGGAGAAGATTGCTACTAGCAGCGCTAGTGCAGAGGAATTCACAGAGGCGATGAAGGAACTTCACATCCAGGTGAAAGAGCGACTGTTGAAGTCAAGCCAGGAGTACAAGCACAGAGCAGATCAGCATCAGAGATGTTAAGGTCCTAACCCGCACATAGGTAGATCAATGTATTCAGATGTAATAAAGGTCAATATTAATAAGACCTTTCAATAAAATAGAATAAGGCGGATGTAAGAAGACCTAATAGAAGCTTCCACTTCTAGAAGGATCTTCCTCTAGATGCTTCTCTTAATAGACATATTTAGTATAAATAAGGGTCAAGGGTATGAAAACCCTAGTTGGGAGATTATTGTAACAGAGTGCTGCTCGACTGGAGGTGGCCCCCTCGAAGAGGCCTGTGAACATTCATTATGAATCAAAGTGTTGTTCCGTTGCTATTTCGTATATCATTTCTGTGTATTGTGAAGATTATGCTGGATATTTTACTGTTATTTTGTCATTTCTAGCATTTCATTTCTATTCTGCATATTTTATATATCTGGTATCTTGCAAGTGGTATCAGAGCACTTTCCTTGGCAGAAATTGTGGGTATTTTTTTTCAGGGTAGAGACGTATTTCGACGTCTTTAAGCCACAAAGATCTGTCATTACATGCATAAACCCGCGGTTGAGGGATTCATACATGCAGAAAATACAAGTGGTTCTTAAGCGCACATCTCTTGGCCACCCTTGTAACCCCTATTAGTACCCCTTCGAGTGGTAGCGCATCAGACAGCACCTGTGTACAGATCGTCCTAGATTTCCTGAAGCCCTCTATAGATAAACCTATCGGCCGTCGGACTGCTATAGTGTCACCGAGAACAACACTCGGGAAGATACTCTCTAGTACCTGGGTAGTCGGGTAGTACGGCTAAGGGTATGGTCTATCCTCCTTAGTTAGTGCCCTGAGATATTGGCTCGAGTACTACTGGAAAATTTTCCACCATTATTTGAGACTTATTCCATTAGATTCATCTCTTCGCCCTTATCACTTTCATCCATATCATTTTTCTGCAAAAATTTCTGACCCCGCCCGCACCCTTTTCAGTTCACCCATTTTTTCACCATTATTTGAGACCTATTC
>ML780232.1:278457-297310 GCA_009831015.1 Picea engelmannii
GTTTGGAAACCTATCTGAGGTGCTTTGCCTCTGAAAAACAACACCAGTGGGCTCAATGGTTACCCCTCGCCGAATGGTGGTACAACACTACATACCATACAACCACTCGCATGACTCCTTTTGAAGCAGTGTATGGACAGAAGACACTGTCAGTTCTCTCATACTTACCGGGTACCTCAAAGGTCCAGGCGGTCGACCAAACACTTACAGTCCAAGAGGATATCCTTCGTACCCTTAAAGAGAACTTGGTCATGGCCCAGAATAGAATGAAGTAGCAAGCAGATCAAGGTCGCTCAGAACGTCAATTTGTAGAAGGGGATCAGGTGTTTCTGCGACTGCAACCATATAAGCAAACTTCCCTCAAGGCCGAGCAGTGTCAAAAGCTAGCACCAAAATTTTATGGCCCTTACACAGTTCTAAAGCGTGTGGGACAAGTCACATATCAGTTAGCTCTGCCCAGTCAGTCGAAGCTACATCCTGTTTTTCATGTTTCATGCTTGAAGAAGGTGATTGGAACCAGGTGCCACATTCAAACCAACCTTCCAGAGTTAGCTGAAGAAGGATCCATTTGGCTACAACCAGAAGCAGTTTTGGACCAGTGGGAGCGTCGCCTGCGTCAGAGAACCATCAAGGAAGTGCTAGTACAATGGAAAGATATGACTCCAGCAGATGCCACTTGGGAACCAACTACCATTCTGCAGCAGTTTCCACATCTCAAGCCTTGAGGACAAGGTTGTTTTTAAGGGGGCTGACATGTTAAGGTCCTAACCCGCACATAGGTAGATCAATGTATTTGGATGTAATAAAGGTCAATATTAATAATACCTTTCAATAAAATAGAATAAGGCAGATGTAAGAAGACCTAATAGAAACTTCCGCTTCTAGAAGGATCTTCCACTAGATGCTTCTCTTAATAGACATATTTAGTATAAATAAGGGTCGAGGGTATGAAAACCCTAGTTGGGAGATTATTGTAACAGAGCGCTGCTCGATTGGAGGTGGCCCCCTCGAACAGGCCTGTGAACATTTCTATCTGAATCAAAGTGTTCTTCCGTTGCTATTTCGTATATCATTTATGTGTATTGTGAAGATTATGCTGGATATTTTACTGTTATTCTGTCATTTCTAGCATTTCATTTCTGTTCTGCATATTTTATATATCTAGTATCTTGCAGGAGACAACTTCAGTTTGAATTTAGTGATCTAGTTCTGGCACACTTGAGGAAAGAAAGGTTCCCAAGGGGAACATACAACAAACTGAAGATGAAGAAAATCGGACCATGCAAGGTCTTGAAGAAAATGGGACAGAATGCTTATGAGATCGAGTTGCCGGATGGCATTGGAATATCTCCGATATTCAATGTTGCAGATTTATACAGCGTTGGAGAAATAGAAACTGGATATGGGATGCCAGTGATCCAGTGGACGAAGAAAATGCCAGTTGCAGAGAAGCTACATAGGGAATGCATACTGGATAAGAGAGTGGGTAAGAAGACTAGGAGGAAAGAACACTATGAGTATCTGGTCAAATGGAAGAATCATCTAGTTGAAGATGCTAGCTGGAAGAATGAAGCGAAGATATAGAAGCATGGACAGATTGTGCAGGAGCTCATGGACAGGAGCCCATGAAAATTTTCAAGCGAGGGAGTATGATGCAGGAGCATCACCAACACCTCAAGCGAGCGAGCGTGGAAGCGGAGGACAGCTGGACAAGCCAGCACAAATTTTGAAAACACTTTGGGATTGGGATTGTTGCACAAATCTTAAATGAGTCATTTAAGAAGAAGTGCCTTTGTATATTGTATTGGACCTTGAGCAGATTGCTCTCGTCCTTAGTAGATAGATGGCATTTAAAATAGTTAATGCAGGTAGATAGGATTTTAAATTCATAGATTAGACAATTTTAGGAAGCAGGAGGGACAACGGATATAGACACCCTCGATTGTACATTGTAAAAATAACCCTGAGCATAGAAGAGAAGAGGCAGAAGAGCATGCAAAGAATTGTATGAAGAACACCCATGTACAGACATTTGAATTAATAGAAGAACTTTGATTTAAATTCATGGTTTGTGTTGTTCTCTGTGTATTTGATGTTGATATGATCATGAATGTTTGCTTCCTTCCATACATTTCTTTTATATGCTGTGTATGTGTATGTGATTTTCAATTGTTTCTCTATTTGAGCCAAAGAATTCCTGCAAGGAGTGTAGTCAAATTGTCCGCAAGGAGTGCGTTGACAGAAGGGTTCAATTAGAGATAGTTTTTGTTCTCATTTCCTCGAAGGTGCAGTGCCATGCAAGGAGTGCGCAGGCTAGGTAAAATTCTCAGGGTTGCGAACCTGAATGAAGTGTTAAAAGACTGCTGTTGTAGGAGTGCACAAGGTCGAGAGACCTCAACACTTAAACATCGTTGAAGGTTTTCCACAAGAAGTGCGTGCAAGAATTTTTCTGAAGGACTTGAGAGTCATGAACAAGCTCAGGAGGTATAGAACCTTGAGTAATCAAGTGAGGGGAGCACAGGGAGTTGGTGCCTTGAAATCTTGCAAGGAGTGTCGCAGGTTTGCGAGCAAGCGGACAAGTTCTAGGAAAGAACCTATCGTCATTTCGTGGATTTTATAAGGAAGAACGGACGGTCGAAACCCTCCGAGGAGATTTTGCGAAGTTCCGAGGGTCGTTGGATCTTGTGGAAGTGCAAGGAGGTTATGGTGAGAGTGTTAGGTGGTTCGAATCTCGGGAGGGGAAGAGCCATTGATCCGAGCCACAGGGACCGTCGAATTTACACGTGAAATCGTGTATCGGGGTCTCGTGAGTAGAAGCTCCAAAATATTGCATCAGAAATCGCGATATTGAGATACACGATATTCCGACAAGTCGAAGGATAGTGTGTGGGGCCACGGAGAGTTAGTGGAGGACAGGTGGCATACCGTATCAGAGTTTGGGGAAAGTTAAGCCCCAAAACCTTTGACATCAGGACTCGCGATCCTGCGAATTCCGAAATCCTGATAGAAGTGATGGGAGTTGGAAAAGTCAACTCCCACATGTGCGTCGGAGTTTTCTCATGTCGGGTATCAGGAGTTGGAAAATCACAGTGTTCGATATCACGAGTAGTGAAATCGCGATAAAGGAAGTCCCAACAAAGTAAAGGGAAAGTCAACGATTGACCGGCCATCGGGTCTCGGGGATCTGAGAGTGCAATGATCGACCATTGGACTTGTGAAGTCACGAGTTTCGATTCCCCGATAAAATAAGAAAGGGGGGGGATCGCGTGAAGAGATCTGTGGGTGTAGATTTCCCGATAGGGAAATATAAGAGCTATTCAAGAGTTCTTCGGGCCGGGAAGAAGAAGATCCTGTGTGTGTGCATGGACCTTCCGACCTGCGAGTGGTGAAGGGGCTGCGTTGCCGTCATCCATCATGACACGTGGCGACAAATCATTCACTTCAGAGATTTTCCTCCATGAGATGTTTCATGTTTCACATTCGAAACTCCTGAAGCCCGGACTTCCGAAGTGAATCTGGACCATTGATCCCAAGCCAACAAGAACCGTCGATCCTTGTAGCAGGTAAATGTGACCCAGATCTTGAATCATAATCAGATTGACAACTATAGTTCAATGCGGGGATGCAAATTGCCCGGACGTTAATTTTCCAGAGCGGTCCCGCAATTTAAACCATGGTTTTGTTGGAAGAGTACATGGCTCTGAGTTCTCGATCCTACTTTTTTATATGTACGGGAGTATCGAGATTCAATTGGAATAGACAGGGAGGGACAACATAATAAAACCACATGAATTAACTTTTCTACTCCATGAATGGTACTATAAGAATCTATACCAAACATTCCTCTGTGATCGTACATGCTCCCACGACAATTACATATTTTGGTTCAGGCCTTAATCTTTCATCACCAAGTTCCACAGATGCCTTTCAACCTTTTCCTTTAGCCTCTCACCTATCAACAAAAGAAGCCCACCCGCAGGATCCAGATGTGGAGGATATGTGGTGGGAGAAACTGTAAAGGCTTTTGGTGAATTGCAGGCCCAAAGGCGGTCTGAATCCAAACCACCCTCGACAACCCCCACAATAACATGCTTGAATGAATTCAAATCACTGTATCACCTCACACATCATCTCTCCTCATCCCACTCACCACTTTCTCTACACGTCACCAACCCCATACTCCCGATACCTCCCACTCACTAGTCGCACCTCCTCTCAATTTGTGACATCTGTCTTCACATGTCACCTCATCCCGTCTTCCAATTGGACGCTTGCCTCCATGACTCCCTGTTCACGATCAGTCATCACAGTGAAAGAAAGGGGAAGAGTTGAGTACAGTCAACTCGGACTGTTCTTAGCTTGTGAAAGATCAAACATAGATAGGGAGTCAGTCTCTATCACAGATAGACATAGGTTAGTTCCAGGCGCACTTCAACAAGCTTTGCTCACACAGTCGGTTATCTCCCATAGCCTCCAAAATATCACAAACATTCCATCTCTTGAAAAGAAAGCTTTGCTCTACCACTCTGAGGCCTATTTTTGTCCATTCAGTTTCTTCAACATGCATCAGTTTTGTCTCAAAGATAGTAGTAGTTTTATCTTGATTAAGTCCAAGATTCTCCTAGATTAGATGGAAGAGTGGTCTTCTGTGTGAGATAACAACCACTCTTGTAGATTAATTTCAACATCTTAGTACAATTAATAAATCCATTTACGGATAGTTAGCTTAATTTAGGTATCAGTACCCTAACAACGAGGACCTCTGCAAGTTTTCTTTAAATAGTTATTTTTTGGATATTGTAAAGGTAGGATATTTTTGGGAAGGAATAGAAATACAACAGACTGGTTGGGCTCATTTTATGCATGTATTAAATATCTCTACCTGGTGAACATATTATTGATGACGATGTTTCATTCAACTTCTTCTGTGTTTTTATTCTCATCTTGAATACAGTTTTTGATTTGCACAACGTGATTTCATTTCCTTTCAACTATTGTGTGACTTATTTTTACTAATACACAACCTTTCAAACAACTAATGCTTTGGTGAAAATTCGTCTTTCCAACCTATGGGAGTTACTGTGTTTTGATACAAGTTTTATGTCTTGAAATATTATTTTGAGTATTGAACTTCTTACAATAGATTATTCATTGAGTAGTTTGTTGTTTCTCTTTGTTTTCTATTATTTCACTAGTTTGTCTTTTTTGTGCCATCAGCTAAGGAGGGCCCTCATCCATATCATTATGCCAATCCATCCTTGCCTTTGTCTTGATAGAATAACCCTATGACCAAAATTAAAAGAATCAATCTTTCTAACTGATAGGTGGCCTAACTTTGCCCTTTAGTAGTCAGGTGCAGACTTTAGGACCAACACTTAGTTTGACTAAGGAAGATATGATTATTATGTTGAGTTACTTAGTTCCAAGATAATAATGCCATGGACCCAAATTTGTCATTTTGAAACCTCCTCGAAGTTCTTCCTTAACATGTTTGAAGTCATAAACATAGACTACAAGTATCACCAAGTGTTTATTTTGCATTCGAAAATACAAAGTATCATCTAATTCACTTCATTGAAAACCAACCTTTCTAAGTTAATCATTTATTTTTGAATACCAATATCAAGGAGCTTGTTTCAAGGCATATAAATCCTTCACTAATTTGTAGACTTTATGTTCCTATGCTTTAATTTCAAACCCTTGTGGTTGATTCATGAAGCCCTATTCTTTGATATCACCATTTAGGAAGACACTTTTGACATCCATATAATGTAATTTCCAACCATTTTGAGTAGCACAAATTGATAATCATTATGATTATGTTCCATTTAGATATTGGAGAAAACTTTTCATAATAATCAATCCCTTCTTATTGAACAAGACCATTAGCCACAAGTATTGCTTTGTACTTATCATTTTTTCCATTTGGCTTGTACTTTATTCGATAAATACATTTGCAACCTATGGGTTTGACATCAGGTGGACAATCAAATGAGTTTCAAGTCCCATTTGCAAGTACTAAATCATATTCATTAATCGTTTCTTTCATCCATTCCTTATGTTAAACTGCTTCAACAAAAGTAGTAGGTTCAGTGGAAGCATGACTTAACAATGAAAATTAGCTTCTGATCTTAAATAACTCCTAGTTCTTGTTTTATTCATTTCATCTTGATGAACATCTTTTAGAAGTTGTTAGGCTCATTTTGACTTCTAATGTTGACTGGATTGTGCATCTGAATCATCATCATCATTATTATTATCAAACAAAGGATTTAAAAAAACAGAGTCTCTCATGTCCTCTGAAGTATCTTAAGATGGAGAAGAATCTGTTGAAGTTTCATTATTGGAACAATACTTTGTAGTTTCATTATGGAGTCAAAAGGAATTTTTTACTATGGAATTCCTTCTAAAGAAACAAAGTCTTTTTAAAACTAAAATGATTTCCTTGATTTGTTTTTCAACTTACCTTTAACCTTAGTATTTTTCTTCTCTAAATGACTAAGGAGATGATTAATCTAATCAAAACTTTTACTTTCAATTTCATAAAAAAATATATCTCCACTAACAATAAATTTACCATATGAGAGAAATGGATACCCTTTCTTTCATAGTATCCAATGAAAATACACTTCATACTTCAAGATTATAAATTAGTTCTCTTTTAGTTAGGAACTAAAGCATAAAAAATTGAACTAGAGACTCAAATATGTTTATCATTTGGTTTGAAACCATACCAAGATTCATATGGTGTGATGCCATCCAAAGAAGCAATGATAGATATATTTCTTAAGTAAATTGTAATGTGAATTGCTTCGACCCAGTAGGAGGAACTTAAACCTTTGAACTTCAACGTTGATCTTGACATACCCATCAAAGTTCAATTCATTTTTTCTATCACTCCATTCTGTTGTGGAGTGTATGAAATTGTGAATTTACTTCTAATGCATTTATCTTTGTAATAATTTTGGAATTAATTTCAAGTCAATTCCCCTCAATTATCTATTCTCAAAGTACCAATATTTTCCTTGGTTTTTTTTTCAATCAGATGACCAAAAACCTTTAACTTTTCAAATTCCTTTGAATTTTCCTTCAAGAAATACACCCAAGTCATTTGACTTAAATCATCAATGAAAAAAAAACACTTACATCCACCAAGAGAAGTCTCTATAAGTTTACAAATGTCACTGTGGATGAGTTGCAATCATCTATTTTCTCTCCATGATCCAGTAGGGAATGATTCTCGATTTTGTTTTCCATAAATGAAAACTTCACATCTTTCATTTTTCTTCTTAAAGGTGGGAAACCGTTTAACCATTCCATGTTTTTGGATTTGTGAAAGGCTATCAAAATTCACATGTCCATAATGAACATGTCATAACTTTATCGATGAATTTTTTGAATCAAATTTTCCTACAAAATCTTGCTTATGAGGAATGACTTTCCCTTTCATCGTGAGAAGCTTACCATGTTCATTTACCACCATGATTGTTTTGAAATTTTGTTTTATTAATTTGATTTTAACCAACCCATCTTCCATAATAATTTGATGCCCTGCTAGTTGAATCATTACTAAGTTAAACAAACTCTTTTTAAATGTTGGTACATACCAAACATTTGAAATAATTTTCTCTCTAATTCCAAGAAGAAAAACTTTCACATAACCTTTTCCTTGATGTGTATGCATTGAATCATCAGCCAAAAAAATTGAATTTTGTTTACATTCATGAAAGAACCAAAATAAATATCTTTTGAAATTCATGTGTTGAGTGGCACCTATATCCAATAACAAGACATCTTTACACTCACTCTGAAAAGAGTAGTTTGAAGTCATTAATGCTCTTGACTCTGATTGTTGAAGAATGGTGAATACATACTCAAAATCACTTTGATCGTCATCTTGATAGTTGACATTAGCATATTTTGCTAAAGTTGAATGTTTTTTGAACTTAGGTAGCTTATCATTTGAATCACTACAATATTTTTCTTAATGGACAACTTTATTACATTGTCTACAAATAATATGACTCATGTATTTTCCTCTTCCAGATTGACAATTGCAATTTGGAGGTGTGTTTGGCTGACTTTTTCTAAAATTGTTTGATCTCCGTTGAAAATTATTGCTTCCTCTTCCTTGACTAGGCCCACGACTGCATGATCTATAAGAATACTGATTTTGATTTCCATGTCCTCTATTATTGACCGAAGATCCTCTTCATTTTGAACGTTCTTCTTTGTTTGAGCTGGTGAAGAGAATATCCTCACCAAAAAAAAATTGGTTACCAAATGAATTACTCTGTTGAGCTAATAGTTCATCTAGTGAATCAAGCTTTGCAGTTGATAATTTATTAATGATTTGTAAAGTTTCAATAAAGTGTTTATAAAATTGAGGTAAGCCATTTATCAATATAGAGATAACAAAAGTGTCTTCAAGTTTAGGAAATCCACCTTTGATGACATATTGATGTGTGTTCTTTATTCTTGAAATATATGCTAACAAGTCATCACCATAAGCCAATATTTTCCTAAGAAACTTCATTTGTAAATCAAATATTTTATATTGTTGGGTATGTGTTATATTATTTACACAACCAAGTAGTTTTCATAACACAATTTTCTATTTTCGTGGTTTGTGGTGCATGGGAGGATTTCTGTCTTAGCCCATGGTTTTCTAATTTTGGTTAAGGATCAATTAGGGTTGTAGTCTAATCTGGGTCAATGGATTAGGGGTTTTGGATGTTGTGGGATCCTATATATATTGTATTGTAAACAATGAAGTTGTAAGATGAAGAATAAGAATTAGGGATGCGACTATAAATAGGTTGTTGGTTTTCCCAATTTGGGTTTCTAGGGTAAATCTTTGTGTATATGTGTGATTGCAATTTTGTTCTTTTCTATATTTTAAGAATCTGTGTGTGCATTGCATTACTATAAAAGGTTTAAAAATTTCATTTGGTATCAGAGAAGTTATTGGATTCATGGGATCACCTTTGTGGCTAATGGTTTGGATCAGGTCAATGATAAACCTTGTTAGAATGGGATCTATGTGGTATCGATTCTTGTGGTGAAAATAAATAGTGAGCAGTTCAAAGACATAGATAAAAAAAAATAATGGGATTTTTTTTTAGTTGTGGAAGCTCAATATGGAAGATCTATTAATAGACAAAGATCAATGGGTCATTATAGATCTAGGTACTACACCTACAAGAATGTCAACAAAATACTAGTAAAATTTGGATCGGAAGGAAAATAACACAATCTGATTGTGTCTCTTAGATTCAGTATTATTGAATGTGTCAAGGGAAGCTGCATCCAAGGAATTATGGAATAAGTTATGAGCTTCATATCAATCTATGTCCTTGGTAAACAAAGTATCACTGCGAAAGAAATTGTACAACCTGAGAATGAAAGATGGAGACTCAATGACAGAGCATCTGAATGCCTTCAATACCGTGGTAAGTCAGTTATTGTCTGTTGATATTAATATTTCTGATTAATATCATAAGCATATCAATTTATTGTGATATTTAACAGACTCATGGGATAGTCTGGTTGTGGCCATAGGAAGTAATGAAACTACTTTAAGTTTCGATGAAGTGGTCTCATCCTTGTTGTTAAAGTAGATGAGGCAAAAAAATATGGAAAGCGAAAGCAAAAATGCTTTATTTGTAAGAGGATTCTCCTATTAAATAAAGAAAAATAAGTCCTTAAGTGGGAGATCTAAATCTAGGGGAAGATCAAAATCTCCTAGAAAATTTGTAAAGGTATGTTGAAGATGTGGAAAAGAAAGGAATTATAGGAAACAATGTAGATTCAAAAGTGTTGAGACAGGGGAGGTATTTGATAATGCCTTTTCTACATAAGAAAAAACCTTTGTAGATGAAGGAGGGGATGCGTGCTTGGATTATTCAAGAAGACATGCAGATCATGAGGCATCATTGGTCAACTAAGGTGCATCCTTTCATATGACTCCTCATAGGGAGTGGTTTTGTGAATATGAAAGGTATGATGGGGGTGATGTTTTTTGGGAGACGAGTCAATAGCCAAAATCATAGGACAAGGAAAATTTAAGTTGAATCTCATGTATGGTAGGATTATAACACTCCCTCATGTTTTTCACATCCCAGGATTGGTCGAGAAATTGATTTATGTAAGCAATATGGATGATGTAGGTGTAAAAACAATGCTTGAAAAAGAAACTTGCATGATGGTTCAAGAGGCAATGGTTTTGTTAAAGGGAGTTAAGATTGGAACTCTGTATAAGATGTTGAGAATAAATATTAGTGATGGATGCAATATTTCCATTGTTCATAATATTGGAGTTGTAGAAGGTAAAAATCCTAGAGTCTTTGGAAAAAATATTATGTTGTGGCATCAAAGACTGGGGCATATCGAAGAGAAGAGCCTTTGATTACTACATGGTAAATGTATGGTTGAAAGTATGTATTCCTCTCTATATTTTGATTTCTCTGAACATTTATTATATGGGAAGTATAATCATGTAAGATTCTCCTCTAGTGCTACAAGGTAAGAGGGAATATTATAGTTGATGCAAAGTGGCGTTTTTGTACTTGTGTCAGTTCCATCAGTGGGAAAATATGTGTACTATGTCTTATTTATAGATGAATTATCGAGGAATACATGGATTTATTTCATCAAGAAGAAATATGAAGTCTTTGACAAATTTAAATAGTTTAAGTCTCTTGTGGAGAATCATATTGAGAAGATAATTAAGTTGTTGATGATGGATAATGGTGGAAAATTTTGCAAAAATGAATTCAAAGAATTATTTAATAAGTGTGGTAAATAAAGGCACAATACTAATCCATACACACCTCAATAGAATGAAGTTGTAGAAAGGATGAGAATGAAGATGATGGAAAAATAAAGGAGCATGATCAATGGTGTCGGGTTAGGATAGGAATTTTTGGAAGAAGTGGATACTGCATGTTTCTTGGTCAATCAATTACCCTCATTAGATTTGGATGAAAAGACTCCACATGAGGTATGGACTGGTAAGAAACACTCTCTTACACACATCAAGGTATTTGGTTGTTATTCCTATGTACATGTTCCAAAGGAAAACATGAGTAAGTTGGATAAAAAGGTTGATAAGCGTATCTCTATTGGCTATAACAATGGTCTGAAAGGTTATAAAATTTGGAACCTAGAAACCAAGAATGTAGTGTATAGTTGATATGTGGTATTTAGAGAAATAAAATATGCTATCAAAAAGGATGTCCTACAAAAGGAGTAATAACCAGAGAAAATATATTTTGAATCGGAGGATAATGAATTAGACTCTACAGAAGAATATGAATAATAAGAAGAAGAGCCTCATACTCTAGTATTAAGGAGATCAGTTTGAGAAAAAATACAACTGGAAAGGTATACTCCACCTGATTTCAATTCAATTTTTTCTTTGTTTATTATTGATAATGATCCTAGAATTGTTAGGGAGGTAGTGTATTTAGAGGGTTACAAACTCTGGAAAAAGGCCATGGTGGAAGACATGGTATCCTTGGACAAGAATGAGGCTTGGGATTCAGTGGAGTTGCTGACTAGAAGAAATACTATGAGAAACACATGGGTGTTTAAGAAGAAGTTGAATGAAAAAGGAAAAGTGGAGAAATACAAATATCGATTAATAGAAAAAGGTTATTCCCAGATAGAGGGAATTGACTTTGCTGAAATGTTTTCTCCTATTGTGAATTTAACTTCTATTAGATTTATTTTATATGTTATTGTTGCCTTTGATTTTAAGTATAAAAAATGGATGTGAAGGAAACATTCCTACAAGGGGATCTAGAATAATAAATATACATGAAGTATCCATAAGGATTGGCAATGAAGGGAAAGAAAGAGTTGGTATGGAGGCTGAAATAGTCTTTATATGGGTTATATCAATCACCAAGGTTATGGTATAAATTTATATATATATATATATATATATATATATATATATATATATATATATATATTGGGACTTAGATTCACAAGGAGCAAATCTGATAACTGTGTGTATTTCAAATTAGTTAGTGATCATCTTATTTATTTGGTATTATGTGGATGGTGTGTTGCTAATAGAAAACGACAAGGAAACTATCCATGATGTGAAGACTCAATTTTCCTCTAAATTTGACATGAAGGATATTGGTGCTGCAAATTTCATTTTGGGCATGGAAATTAATAGAGACCAGGAAAACATAAAACTCTAGTTAAATTAGAGGAAATATGTCGAGACAATATTACAGAGGTTTAATATGTAGGAATGTAGATCGAATATGGTTCCTATTCCTATAGGTGTAAATTTATTTTCATATCAGTGTCCCAAGACATGGGAAGAGAAATATGACATGTCTCATGCTCCATATGCTAGTGTGGTTGACAATTTGATGTAGGTAATGGTTTTCACTAGACCAAACATTGAAAATGTAATGTGAGTTTTGAGCATATGTATGTCAAAATTAAGGAAGGAGCATTGGACAACAATAAAGAGGATTTTTAGGTATTTGTGTGGAACTAATAGTTATGGATTGTGCTACCAAGGAAGACCAATATTGGACAAAGACTTAGAAATGCATAAGTTTTTTGATACATAATGGGCTGAAGATTTGGATCACATAAGATATACAAGTGGGTATGTGTTTAGCCTATTTGAAGAGTTGGATGAGAAAAATATAGTCGGTAGTGGAATTGAAATCTACAGAATATTAATACATGGTAGCCACTCATGCAAGTAAGGAAGGAATATGGTTACATAGATTGTGTTCAGGAATTGGGTAAGTACAATAAGTTGTACTGATAGATTGTGATAGTAAGAGTGAAAAATTGCTTACAAAGAACTTATTTTGTCATTCAAAGACAAAGCATATTGATGTTTAGTATAACTTTATGAAAACAAGAAGGTGTTTTTGATGAAGGTGGACACCTTGAAGAATGTCGTAGATTCATTAACAAAGTCTATGAGAACTGAGAAGTTTTGTTAGTTTAGAAAAACAATGGGCATTGCTTCCCTGGATTGTTCACCATGTAACCTTGTGACCCCGTGTATGCAAAGAAAACAACAATTATGAGAATGTTGGGTACGTGTTATATTGTTTACATGTCCAAGCAGTTTTCAACATATGATTTTTTCTTTTGGTGGTTTTGTGGTGCATGGATGGATTTTTGGCTTAGCCCATGCTTTTCAGCATATAGGATCTCACGAGATCCTATATATATTACATTGTAAAACTGTGTTTAATTTCTATGAGATGATATATGATATTGGATGTCTTATTACAATGATGAGCGTTCCATATATAGAGAACATATGGTGACCATCCATGAAAGGATGTGTCCCTTGGATAATAAATAACTATTTATTATTATTACTTATTATATATATAATTTAATAATTAATAATTATATTATTAATTGTTAAAGTAAGAGAATGTCTTCCCGATGTTTTCCAAACATAAACACTCCCTCTCAATGAGAGAGACATTCTTCATCATCCCAAGTTTGTCTTTGAAGTATAAAAACTTCTCCCTAGACTCATGAAACCAGTCTATCAGTCCTTGGAGATGTCTCTCTCCCACTTGAATCGAGGGGAAAATATCCCTATGGCTCTTGCTCTGAGCCAACTAACTCTCTCTGAGATCAGGATCACTCTAGGTTCGCATGTGATACCATATAGCATATTGATTCTTTATCATTCCTTGTCAAATATCCATGACTAGGACAAATACCACACATGTCAGTGTTTCATGGAAACTTGCACAGGAGACCTAGCTAAAGCGTACACAAACAAAGCTTATCAAGAAAAGGAAGAGAGATACACAATGAAGAATGAGAATCAATGTATATTATGATCTTATCAATGAGTGAGTGATATTCACTCATATAGGAAATGACATCCTATAATTAGGAATGCATGCATAATAGTGATGGTATAAAATTAGAAAGTCTAAAATAGAACTAGTCAGTTAACTCCCACTGAATTAGTGTGCCGAAAATAGAAATTTCTCCAACACCCCCCCTAAACATCACTATGGAGTAAAAAATGAGTCTCGGCTATTAGGCCATATTAGGTAATCATGTACAATAAAACTAATGAACACTAAATAAAAGTGAGGAAAGAGGGGAAACCATGTTGGAACAAAACCCCCCCTCAAAAGACAATGTATCAAAAGAAGAAAAAGCAGTTGCTAGGAAATTGCGTTCTTCATTGCAAGACGATCCCGGAAAGTCTAAAACTTCTGCTCAGTCAATTTCTTGGTGAATATTCTAGTAGTCTATTCAAAGAAAGAATAGAAATGAAAATCAATGGTCCTAGCATGTACTAAATCTATGATGAAATGCATGTGGACCTCAATGTGTTTGGGTCATTTTCATTGTACTGGATCTCTACAAAACCTCAGTGTACTCTGATTGTCACACCATATGATAGTCGGACAATGAAACTGGATACCAATATCGGTAAGGAAGTGTTGAAGCCAAAGTGTTTGAATGACATAGTTGACCACTCCTCTGTACTCGGCCTATGCAGAAGATAAATAAATGGTTGATTGCTTCTTACTTGACCAAAAAATTGGGCCTGACCCCAAATTGAGAGTGTACCTGGAAATGGACTCTTGATTTGTGCTATCACCATTCAAATCTGAATATGTGAAGCCTATGAGATCTAATGCAAAACCAGCTGCATAGTGAATCCCATAACTCATGGTGCCCTGAACATATCTGAGGATTCACTTGGCATCCTTATAGTGTAGGTCATAGTCTGATTCATAGGGTTCCTGCTTGTATCTGGAAATTTATCCTACCGCATATGAGATATCTGGACGGGTGTGGGTGAGATACAGAAGACTCCCCACCAACTGTCTATAGAAAGTGTTGTCCACTAATGGTGTATCCTTTCCATCCTCAAGTTTGATCCCAGATAAGAAGGGTGTAGGTGTATACTTATAGTCTGTCATGTGGAATCTATCTAGAACATCCCTGACATACTTAGCCTGAGAAAGTTTGATACCAAAAGCATCTTGAATGATCTCAAGACCAAGAAATAAGTGTAGTGGACCCATGTCCGTCGTAGAGAACCTATCATGCAAAATATCTTTGACGAAATCAATGGAGGATGCAAAGATACCAGTGATCAAAATATAATCAACATAGAGTACTAATATCATCACAGAGTCAATAGTCCTCAACATGTAAAAATTGGAATCATATTTACATCTAAAAAAATCATGTGAAAGCAAGTAAGAATCCATCTTTGCATACCATGCTCTAGGTTCCTTCTTGAGGCCATAGAGAGACTTCTTCAGTCTACATACTAAATATGAGTTCTGAATGAACCCCTGTGGCTGCTCCATGTAGATCTCCTCTGAAAGGTCACCATGAAGAAAATCATTCTTCACATCCATCTGATGAACTTCCCATCCTTTGGTTGCTACAATGTCTATAGCTAAGCGAATGGAGTCCATATTTTCTATAGGATAAAAGGTCTCATCATAATCTATCCCATGAATCTATTGAAATCATTTTGCAACTAATCTGGCCTTGTACCTACTCACCTGACCATTTGTTTCTCTCTTGGTCTCATAGACCCATTTTCATCTGACAAGTTTCCTCCCTGGTGGAAGTGGAACCAAATTCCAACTCCGATTCTCTAGGAGAGAGTCATTCACCTCATGCATGGTTTATTCCCATAGTGGATTGTCAATAGCCTCACTATAGGTATGTGGATCAAAATATTGAACCATATAGAAATGCATGGGAATTGTTGGTTCAGAAGATGAAATTACATGAGAAGTATCCACATGCTGAGATCGAGTCCTCCTCAAATCCAATGGATCCCCTGCAAGGTTTCCTACTACCTAAAGTGTGGATTGTGCCCACTTGGGCATTTTCTGAAGCCCCATCACTATCTCCTCATTTGGTTGTACTACCTTCTCATCTGCATGTATAGAATCATTTGAATTTGTGTCTAGATATGTATCATTTGAGTATGTGGAATCATCATCTCTGATGTATGGAACTTATGGAAGAGCAAGAGTCTTTGCATGTTGCACTGGAGGTGCATGCAAAGGACTCTCCTCAAACTGAACAATGCGCTCAATGATGATCCATTATGTACAGAGTTCAATCAATCTGTACCCCTTAACATCATCTGTATATACCATAAAGATGCAAGGTGTGCTCTGTGGATCTAAGTATTTTTTCTTTTCAGAAGGAATATGGGCCCATGCTCTAGATCCAAATATGCAAAAGTGTGTGACATATGGTTTGTCACATGTCCAAGCCTCAAAAGGTTTCTTATCCTCAACATATCTATGAGGTGATCTGTTATGTATGTAAGTAGCACAGTTAAGTGCCTCATCCCAAATCTTGGAAGGAAGTGATATTGCATGCAACATGCAACTAGTCATCTCCTTGAGAGACATGTTCTTCCTTTCAACAACTCCATTCTATTGTGGAGTGTATGGAACTATGTGTTGCAACTAGATACCAACTTCATGGCAAAGATTCTGAACATATTTGTTGATATACTCCCCCCCATTGTCTGTATAGAGGATCTTGATTTTATTCCTAGTTTGTGTCTCTACTAGAGCTTTGAAGCCTTTGAGATGCTCCAAAAATTCATACTTTTGTCTAAGAAAATAAACCCAAGTATAGTGTGAGTAATCATCAATAAATGTAATAACATACCATGCTTTGTTGATCAACGGATGTGGAAATGGACCCATGAGATCACTATGAACAATCTCCAAGGAAGAGGAGGCTCTCCTTGCCTTCCCCTTTTCAAATTTCTCTTCAGGATGCTTTCCAAGAATGAATCCTTCACAAAACCCTTCAGAAAATTGAATGTTTGGTAAGCCTTTGACCATTCCTTGCTTGGAAATTCGTTGCATGTACCTAAAGTTTAAATGACCAAATATATCATGCCATACTCTAGTACTATCATTATCATGTGTAAGTACCAAATATGAGTCATATTAAATAAGCTTAGTGAAATTATACAACCGTGATTTTTGATCTACCTCACCAACTGCAATAATGAAATTGTCATGCATGTCAAGTACAGTAACTAAATCTGATGTAAACTGAACCCTTTTTCTTGTTTGAGTGATCTGATAAACTGAGAGAAGATTTATAGAAATATTTGGAACATGTTATACATTCTTAAAACTTCCATTAGGGAGTTCCACTCTTCCCTCTCCTGCAATTGTTATTGGAGTATCATCCCCCATGAGAATAGGAGGTCTAGAGCATGAAATCAAAGAAGTAAAAACTTCCTCTTTAGTTCCCATATGATGTGATGCACCAGAATATATAATCCATGAAACATATGAGGAATTAATTGCAGCAGGATCATGATGATTACCTTTCTTAGGCGCATGTTCTTATTCCTTCTTCTTCTTGTCTCCTTCAGAAATGAAGTCTCCAAGGTTATTCTTCTGAAGTACTTGTGTCATAAGATCGATCTACTTCTTCATGGATGTGGATTCTTCATGATTCAGTTTATTGCAATCTGTGCACTGCTTTCCCTTCTTCTTATTCCCTTTGGAATTTTAAGAATCTTTGGAACCTAAAGAATCCTTGAAGGGTTTGGAATATCCCTCCTTTGACTCTGGATGTAATAGATCCTTTTGTTTCTGCTTCGATTTCTGATTGGATGACCCTTTTCCATCATGCATGGTGAGTGCATTTGATTTGGGATCCTTGATTAGGCCCATCTGAATGAGTTTTTTCTTCTCTTGTGTGAGAGACTTAATGAACTGAGCCATCGTAGGCATTTTCCAATTTCTTCCAAAAAGACATCTGCCAAAATGGAAATTGGAGACATATAAAGCATATTTTGGTCCTAGATTGGCCGAGATTGTTAGAATAAGTTGTTTGTCTTGTGTAGACTTGTCAATACCACATTCTCCCAAGCTCAAAATAAAATATTTAAATTTAGTAAATAAATCTTGTATATTATCAAAACTTTTAGGGTCTAAGTTATTCAACTCTACCTCAAGCATATGACCTCGCATCTCATCCTGCTTTCCAAAGAGTCCTTCAAAGGTGGTCCAAATCTCATTTGGATTCTTACATGTGAAAACATGAAACCATATATCAATGGATATTAACTAAATAATTAGTCCCATGGCCTCATCCTTACGGTTCGCCCATCTGGTCTTCTCAAGCAATGATGTAGGTTTTGTTTCTGTCGCCATCATCAAATTATACAGTCATTTTCTTTTATTTGGAATGTGGCCTTCTTCTTCCATTAAAAATAGTTGTACAGTGTGAGTATTTTCACCAAAATTGATTGAAGAATTTGCATCGTCTCCATTCGTACTATTGATACTGAAAAGATCCTGAAAACCCAGATCGTGGATTCTAAGATATGACTAATGGTGCTATGGCAGTTATAGATATGATAAAACTGCTATATATCCTAAAATATGATGTGGGTTTTGGATATTTTTGTTGAGCATGAGAATCCCTATGTTATACATCTCTGGTAAAAGTTTCAGCGTGACCCATATCACATATTTCGAGATATGGCTATTTTACTGCAGAAATCCAATTTTCTGGAGGGTTGTTGAATCGTCGCACCCTAGAGAAGGATAAAGTGCGACGATGTTGAAATGTCACACCCTAGTGAAGGACACAGTGCAACGATTGTGAAAAAGTGAATCTCTGCACCTCAAATGAAGAACACAGTGTGACGACTGTTCGTTCTCTTTTCGTCAATGTGTGAGCAAAAAGTGAGCACTTACATGCCTAGTTGGGCTCTCCTAGTCATGACAGCTGTAATGCAAAAAGTTAGAAAGAAAACAGTAAAGGTATTAACAAGAATTAAACAAGAACTAAATAACAACAT
>ML780232.1:324575-348147 GCA_009831015.1 Picea engelmannii
ACATCAGCAAGGAGAGGCTTAAAGGAGAAGGTAAAAAGTTGAAACCAATTCGATATGGTCCCTTCAAAATTGTCGGCAAGATTGGTAACAATGCTTTTCGTTTAGATTTGCCTCTATATATGCAGATGTATGTAGTTGTTAATGTTGAGAATTTGAAGTTGTATGAGCCTCCGTTGATTGATTATCAAGGAGAGAATGTTCAGATTCCTTCCATAGATGATTTTTCGCTAGAGTATCTAACATAACTGCAAGAAGACACCATACTTGACAGGAGGATGCGAACTTCGAAGCGAGGACATGTGGAGTATTTGCGAGTTGGTATTAAGGGGACGAATCCAAGCAAGGCCAAGTGGATTGAGGTTGGAAGGGTGAGGGAACTATACCCTCATCTTCACATAGACTGAGATAGTCTTTTGGAGGTCCAAAAGCTTTCCAATGGGGAGGTGTGATCAGGGGATCAAATTTTGCTCAATTTTCAAAGTTCTCAAAATGCGACGGAAATAGTGCCATTGCGTCCGTCTCGTCTTCCTGATTTCGACGGTATATTTACTTTCACAAACGGAGTCTGTATGGAGGAGATATTGCGATCTGTCTGCCAAGCCAAACATGCAAAAATTTGGGATGCTGACTGTACCTGTCCATACAGTCCGTATGGCCACGTGGCAGGGCCGTACCATCATGATGATGTGGCAGGTGGAAGACGTGGCGCATTTTTATTTGGATGGTAGTTGTCCAATCGGGTGTTGACATGTGTCATTTGTAGCCAATAATGTGCGGACACGTGGCCCAACCCATTGGCGCCACGTGTCCTTTCATTTTTGTTTAATTTGGTTATGTTTAAAATGTTATGGAGGCCGCGGGGTTCGACCCTGGGACCTCCCCCAACACCAATTCCTTTGTAACACTCCGCTAGCCAACATACCCACCAAAGTTCCTTGTTATATGTGTATTCGCATATTTATTTAACCTTGTGGTTTGTATTGAATAGAGGGGGGTCGGGCCGGGGCTAAGCCCCAACCCGTGGTCCTATTTGCATTGTCATATGACTATGTTGAAACATATCTGCACGATTGTATTGTAATATATATCACATACCATATATACCAACGGTTAAATATGCACAGGGTATTTTATATAACCCGTGGGTTTGACATATGACCAGTGGTCTCTTGTGCGCGGGAGTTATACGGTTTACCAACGGTTTAAATGGGTTTAACCACTTTGTAACCAAACGCGCGGTCGCATGAGCAATATGACTAAGAGCCAAGGCGGTTAGGGGCTGGAGGCGCCTTGACCGTCCTACGATTTTCAATGTTGGCATGGTTGCACCCTGTGCCAAGTTTTTACGCTTAAATGAGCGTGTGAGCCAGGTTTGAAGCACAAGGGTGCGATTTGTAGAACCAGAGACAACAAAGTTGAAGAGGGAGACTTCAAGGAGGCTATCTTCTTCATTTTTCGACCGATTGAGGTGCCGAAAGAGCCCAGACAGGGGTTTTGGGATGCTACGGAGCCATTGGAGTAGTCGGTTTATCATTTTGAGCATTGTAAGGCATGTTTTTGAGCACTTTGAGAAATTTAATAATAATGATCCATTGGAAGCTGGACCAGGAGATGTAGCCCGGAGTGGGGTGAACTCCTTTATCAAGTTGTTGTGTTTATGTGCTGATGTTCAATGTTTTATGCTGTTGTATATGTGTATTTTGCATAAGTAATCCTTAAATTTSTGTGTTGCAAATTGATCCAGTTGCTTTAAACAAATAACATTTCACTTGCAATAATTATTCAAGTTTTTCAAGTCTTCTTCAATTTTTAGATCAAGTGTGGTGCATATATCTCCACATCCAAGGCTTGTAATCATCCTACCATGAGTGTTGATTCAGATATGAATGTTTCTAGAAACCCTTCGACTCCCCTATCCTCGGTGATTAGTGGAGTCCTCTCGACTCCCTCATCCTTGGTGGTGTGGATGATAGAGGATTCCTCATATAATGCTTCCCAAACCATGAGATATACTTGGCCCATGGGAACGAATCCTTTTTTATTCTCCTACGGCATGTCGAATCATGATTCTAAGTCGATACCTTCAGCCTCTAATCCTTTTTTCATTTGGTATGCCTGAAATGATATCGCACTTATCATATTTTTTTTCGATGGCTAATATGAATCCTAGTTTTGGGTTTGGGGGCACAATTCCTTCTTGTTTGGTGGAGGTCATATTCCCCAAGCGACTCCTACAGTTGGATGGTGGAACCCTCTTTCTTCTAATCCTAGCTTCAATGCTACAAGATGGAGTGCTCAGGTGGGTGTTCAGTTTACTTCCTATATTCCATCTTCTATCCCTTCATCCTCCACATCGATTCCGATGAATGATTTCATTATATACACCCCCCCTATATCCTCTAGTGTTCCATTCAGAGGGATTCAGTTTTACGGTATGGGAAACCCCCAAAATGGATTTCCTTCATCTAGGGGAAACATATATAATCCTTATCATTCTACTCCCGCAGGTATGGTTCCCTTACAACATTTCATGAATCAGTGGGGAGGAGGATACTATCCTGCTGGACAAGGCCATGGTATATAATAGAACCCTGGATGGTCTGCAATCTCTCAACCCCAATCTTTCCCTAGAGAATGTGCTCAAACGTCACAATCCAAAATCCATTTTTTGACAACGTTAAATCTTCCATATTTTTCAAAATTGATGAATGACCCTGTGTGTTACGATCCATCATGGCCCCCTATCCCCACCAAGCTTTGTTCAAACATTCCAAAATTTGAAGGAAAGACCGATAAGGACATGGGTGATCATGTGACTACTTTCCACCTTTGGTGCTCACATAACTCCCTAAATGAATATTCAATTCATTTGAGTCTATTTCAATGCACCCTCATGGGGGTCACCATGAAGTGGTACATTGAGCTACCTGGGGGAACCTACGAAACTTTCAATCATATGGTATTGATTTTTCTCAATTACTTCCAATTACCGGTTCGTTGCGATGTTGACCTAGAAATTCTTTTGACCCTTAATCAAGATAAATCCACACCTATCTCCAAAAATATTCAAGAGTGGCATAGATGAAATATGTTGATCAAAGCCTACATTCCTCTAGAGTTTCTTTTGGAATGGTTCCTCAAGTATTTGTTTCCTTATATTTCGAAGAATGTTTCTACATCCGGAGTGACAACTAAGGAAGAAGCCATCTTCAAATCCTATAAGTTATACCTTATATATGCTCAATCTAGGATCCTTTATGAGATTCTCCTTGATGCGCCATGGTCAAATTACGATCCTAGATAGAAGCGCGTACCTCATGCCAATGGAATTGTTGCCTCCGCAAATGATAAGACTAGAGACATGGTGACAAACCAATTGAAATATTTCTCTCTAAGCTAGCCTATAGTAGGAAAATCTTCAACTTCCTCCTCCACCACCCAGTCGGTAGATGTACATTCAGTACAGTCATCGTCAAACCCAAATGGCAACCAACAACCAGGAGGGAACAAGAGGAAAGGACGAGGCAATAATCGTAAGGGTGGGAAAAATAATTATAATAAATCCAAGGATGACAATAATAATAAAAAAAAGGATACTAATTTTGGTGAGGGCAAGAAATAAAAGCGGAAGGTGAAGTTTCCCTGTAAAATTTGTAAAGACGATCACCTTACCCACTTATGCACCAAGATTAAGGAAGCCTTAAGACTCATTGCACAACATCTTTTTGTACTGACGAATCCATTTCCACATAACCAACATATGTGATCCAGGAGGATCTTGGTGGCCATCCACCTTGTCCAACTAGCTCAAATTGTTTTTTTTGGGCAACTTACTATTTTTAGTAGTTTTTGGTTCCCAAACTTCCGAGGCCATTTTGAGGGCCTAAACAAAGATTTTCCACAATCGGGTGCATCAATTCGACCTAAGGCCCTGATTAATCCCCCTAAATTAAGATCCTAATCAATACCTTTCCAACGATCTATCGTGCACCCTAAATGGAGATCGTATGCAAATGTTACGACCCTGAGACGTTAATGTACTAACTTACCCCAATAGGGCCCACATGAATTTTGGTGCTTCATCTCCTAGGGTTAGGGTTTTGGATGTATAGGGTTTTGGAATTCATATTTACTGTAAAAAAGGCCTTCAGAGCCTCATTCTACTCATATTATTCCTAATGAGCGTAGCCATCACATCTCTTTTCAAAGATAAGTTGCCACCATTCTAGCAAGCTAGTTTTAAATCTACATTTTACAATTTTCAACATATTTCTTATTTAATAGAAGTCAAGGTTTACTTTATATATGTTATTTTTCATTGTGTTTCAGTGTTAATTTCATAAATCTATAGTTTCATTTCGTTCCACTCATAAATCTGGATCAGTGGTATCAGAGAGGTATGCTCCTTGTCGTTTTTTTTAATGCATGTCCCCAACGCAGTCAGGGTATAGAGAGTTGGGTCTTGAGCTTGTTTCTCTTGAGGACCACTTCTCTCACACACTTAAGAAACCGTCCATGGAGGGTGAAAATAAATACGATGGGACAGGAGATCCTTACAAAATGTTACTCGAGGAATGCTTTGAGTGATATAGGAATGCAATGATGGACAAATTTGCACAAATCCTTTGATGACTATCAACAAGTGATGAATCCACCTCAAGTAGAGGCACCACCCCCTTCAAGGTACAAATCAATTTTAATATTCCTATATTTGAAGGTCAAATAGATGTGTATTTCGCAAATAAATGGTTAAACCTTCTAGAAGGGTATTTTTCTATCCACAACTTTTCTGGTAGAGAAAAGATTACATTTGCGCTCCTCAAGGTCATCCCCCATGTCAAATATTGGTGGGAGACCCTCTGTGAGCAAAAGGAAATAGAGGGTTCCACATTATTTTCAATTTCACTCACTTGGGGTTCCTGTAGGGATGTTATCAAGGAACAATACTACCCTATTGGAAGTTATGACGACTTGTATACAAGATGGACCACACTACGATAGAAAAGAGACCAAACCATGCCAAAGTTCACCAATGTCTTCCATACCTTGCGCACCAAGATAGGTATCAAATATTATGATCAAAATATGGTGCTCAAGTACCATGGCAGTATACATAGATACACCCACATAAAAATGGATTTTTTGGACATCCCATCCTTGGGCGTGGACTATATCTATGCTGTCAAAATTGAGAAGAATCTTAAAAAAAATATGTGGCAATTTGGATATGGGAACCCCTCACAGTAGAAGAAGGGAAAGGGAACCCCTAACCCGTAGAACAAAGGATAGATAAAATATGGTCAACCTCAGGAAAACTAGTCCAATCCACAAGAAAATAAAGACAATGTGAAGATGAAGAAAGATACCGGGAAGTGGTGTGACTTCCATAAGAGCCCCTAGCATAATACTGTTGATTTCCACTCAAAGAATTCACTGGCGAATGAGGTAAAAGCTTATGAATTAGATGTGAGTTTTGACTCTGATTTAGAACTATAAAATGGGAGATGTTTCATTGATGCAGAACCAAGTGCTACCGTTTCTACCTCTAAGATCCAACTCAGTGAACCTGATGAAACAGAGGAAGGTGAGCGCCTCTTTAATTCAAAAATGTGGGTGAAAGGCACTTTGTTGCACTTCATCATTGATAGCGGTATCCATAAGAACCTCATCTCATTAGAGATCGTCAAGCGGCTAGCCCTGCCAATAATGTTTCACCAACATCCTTACACCATCGGATGCCTTCATCAAGGAAGCGATCTTCACATCAGGAAATAGTGTCACATGTCATATGAAATCAAGCCATTCAAAGATGAGGTATTGTGATATGTTTCTCCCCTTGAAGTTTGTGATGTTCTTTTGGGCCAACCTTATTTATGGAAATGTCATGTTGTATATGGGTCTAGGCCTCACACTATTATTATTACTTTGAACATGAAATTGTAAAGGATACCCGAGGTATCCCACCCAATGTTATTTCCTTGATCTCTTCCAAGTATTGTAGGAAGGTCATTTCTCAGAACATGAATTCCTTCTTCATCAGGATTCACTCTCAGAGTGAGTTAATGGTTGCAACCACATCCATGGACTTCATGGTCGACCTCTCTACATAGCAGAAGAAAGTGGATAAGGTCATGGAAGAATACAAAGACATCTTCTTATCACTTACTGAGGTACCTCTCCACTGTTAGGTCAAGCATCCCATCGATCTGATCCCCAATGGACCACTACCCAATGGGCCAGTCTATCGTCTCTCTATACTATAAAATGAGGAGATCAAGCATCAAATCCAAGAAATTCTCCACAAGGGGCACATCAGACCCATCTCATCACCTTGTGGAAGCCCAATCTTGTTGGTTCAGAAGAAGGATGGGACCTGGTGACTCTGCATTGATTATCGATCCATAAATAAAATCACAGTTAGGAACCAGTACCTAATTCCATGAATCAATGATCTCATTGATTAGATCAAGGGGGAAAATACTTTAGTAAAATTGATCTGAAGTCTGGTTACCACCAGTTCCCATTAGAACAGATAGATGTATGGAAAATTTCCTTCAATTCAAAAGAAGGTCTTTTTAAATGGATGGTCATGCCCTTTGGTTTGACAAATTCCCCCACAACTTTCATGAGGATGATTAATGATATCTTGCAGCCTTTCACCAATTTTTTTGTTGTGGTGTATATGAATGAAATCCTCATCTACAACAAGACTTGGGAAGAACACTTGCAGCATATTTAGCAAATTCTGAGCACTCTGTGACAACACAAGATATATGGAAACTTGGAAAATCTCTCCTTCATCATGGATAGGGTCTAGTACCTAGGATACATTATTGATGTGTATGGTGTGCATGATGATCCAACTAAGATCCAAGTCATCTGTGACTAGCCATCCCCAACCACGCTCACTAATATTTAGAGTTTCTTAGGCCTTTCAAACTTCTATTGCAGGTTTGTGTTGAGATTATCCTATATTGCATGGGCCTTCATTCAAATAAAGAGGGGTGGTGGTAAGGAAAAATTTGTGTGGGGCCTGTCCCAAAAAAAAGTGTTCGATGATATGAACCAACACTTGTGCTAAGCCTAAATTCTTTCATTACCTGATCTACAACATCCCTTTGATATTGAGATAGATTCTTCATACTATGTTGTGGGCACAGTCATCACTCAGCATGGCCACCCCGTGGCCTATCTTACTAAGACACCATCAGATGTCATCCGTAAGTACCCTACTTATGACAATGAAATGTAATCCAATGTGAAAACCTATCTCCATTGGAGGAATTACATTATTAGGAAGGATACAATCATCCACACCGATCATAAGTCTTTGCAGTTCATTCAGACACAAGAAAAATTCTAGAATGACCTCCATCAAAAGTGGTCCACATATTTGCATTAATTTCACCTTAACATCAAGTATAAAACAGGAAGTACCAACTGAGTCATTGATTTCCTCAGTTGAACTCTAGTCATGGTACTCACCAAAGTTCTAGACTCGTGTGGACACAAGACCTCTGGATGGATCCAACTCTATGAGACAGATCCTGACTTTTTCAAAACCTACCAGATGTTGGGCGCAAATATAATTGTCACTAATTTCCATATTCAGCATGGGTTGTTGTACCATCTGGGCCATCTCTTTGTTCCATCAAGTGAGTGATAAAATATGATTTGGGAGGCCCAGTACATTTAGGTGGAAGGACATTTTAGCATGGAAAATACAATGGTAGTGTTGTAAAAACATTTCTACTAGCCAAAACTTCGACAAGATGTCAGCAAGTATATCTTTTGTTGCATTTCCTGCGTTATTGCCAAACCAACCACTAAGAAACAAGGCATGTACACTCCTTTTACTACTCTTCACATGCTCTAGGAATCCATTTCAATGGACTACATGTCATGCCTTCCCTCCATCAAGCAAGAAAATAACTTTTTTTTTGTGGTTGTTGATCACTTTTCCAAGATGGCGATTTTGGCCACTTGCAAGAAGAGCATCACAGCGGAGGCCACTGCCAAGATATTATTCAAATGAGTGTGCGTACACTTTGGGATCCCACAAAAAATATCTCAAATTAGGATATTTGGCTCCTCATCACATTCTGGTCAAGCCTTTGGTCACTGTTAGACACCAAGATCACCAATTCCACTGCCTTCCACCCACAGACGGATGGTCAAACTGTGGTCGTCAACTGGATGATCATGCACACCTTGCACATGTAAAATTCCAAGAAACCCCACACTTGGTGTGAGAGTATTCCCTATGTTCATAACAGGTACAACAGAGCCATACATAGCTCAAATGACCATAGCCCCTTTTAGGTGGAGTTGGGATTTTAATCATTTAGTCCCATGGATGTTGCACTACCCCTTGTAGCCACCCAGGAAGACTTGTGGAAGGATCCAACTAGAGATGACAATGCCACTTGGTTCATTGAGAGGATCCAATACATCCACCAGTAGGTTCAGGATATTTTACATAAATCCAATGACAAGTAAAATCAGTTCCATGATCAACATTGGGTGCCACACCAGTTTCATGTGTGAGACAAAGTTTGGCTGCACCTGCAGAATGAACGCCTTACTCGGCCTCATAGGAAGTTGATTCCAGTCCGTTATGGACCTTACACCATCACCAAGATTTTGGGTGAAAATTCCTTTGAGCTCAACATGACCCCTTCTTTGGCTTGCACCCAGTGTTCAATGTGGATCTCCTTCGACCTTATTTTCCACCATTATTGGACACCTTAGTGATAGAATAATATTTGACACCAACCGAGCTCAACCCTGACTACATGGAATAGGAATCCACTGATCATATCATGGACACAAAGTTAAAGGGAACTTTCTATCAGAGATTCCAACTTTATCGAGTTGTCAAAGTAGGGCAACTACTGCACCAAAGCAAGTGGCTCACCCCGGGCCAAATTCAACAAAAATTTGCTCATATGATGGGGGAAATAAATGCAATGGAGACCATTACTTAATTATTGGGGAGGACTTATCTAGGAATATATTAGTGTCCATCCACCTTTCCAACTGGATTAAAAAAAAATTGATAACTTACTATTTTTAGCAGTTTTTCAATTCCCAAATTTCTGGGGCCATTTTGAGGGCCCAAATGAATTTTCATGATCAGGAACCTCAATGATACCCTAAGGATCTGATTTATCCCCATAAATGAATATCCTCATCAATACCTTTCCAATGAGCTATCATGTGCCCTAAACGAAGATCGTATGCAAAAGTTACGACCTCATGAAGTTAATGTACTAACTTACCCCAACAGGGCCAATATGAATTTTGGTGCTTCATCTCCTAGGGTTAGGTTTTTGGATGTCTAGGATTTTGGAATTCATATTTATTATAAAAAGGGCCTTCAAAGCCTCATTTTACTCATGTTATTTCGAATCAGCATAGCCATTACATCTCTTCTCAGAGATAAGCTGCCATCATTCCAACAAATTGGTTTTCAGTCTGCATTTTATAGTTTTGAACATATTTCTTATTTAATAGAAGTCAAGTTTTACTATATATTTGTTATTTTTCATCGTGTCTCTGTGTTAATTTCATAAATCTGTGGTTTCATTTTGTTCTGCTCATAAATATGGATCATCAGTATCAGAGTGGTCTCCTCCTTGTTGTTTTTTTAATGCATGTCCCCGACGCGGTCAGGGTATAGAGAGTTGGGTCTTGAGATTGTTTCTCTTGAGGAAAACTTCTATCACACGCCTAAGAAACCATCCATAGTGGGTGAAATGAAATATGATGGTATAGGATATCATTTCAAAATGTTTCTCGAGGAATCCCTTGAGCGATAGAGGAATGAGATGATGGACAGCTTTGCACAAATCCTTCGACGACTATTGACAAGTGATACATCCACCTCAAGCAGAGGCACCACCCCCTTCAAGGTACAAATCAATTTTGATAATCATATATTTGAAGTTCAAGTAGATGCAGATGTCGTAGATAAATGATTAATCCTTCTAGAAGGGTATTTTTTTTCCACAACTTTTTCGATAAAGAAAAGATTACATTTGCGCTCCTCAAATCCATCCCCCATGTCAAAAATTCTTGGGAGACCTTCTGTGAGAAAAAGGAAATAGAGGATTCCACATTATTTGAAGTTCCACTCACTTGTGGTTCCTTCATAGATGTTATCAAGGAAAAATACTACCCTATTTTAAGTTATGATGACTTGTATACAAGATGGACCACACTGCGGTAGGAAAGAGAACAGACCATGCCAAAGTTCACTAATGTATTCCATACCTTGCGCACCAATATAGGTATCAAATATTCTGAACAACATTTGTTCTCAATTATTGCGGCGATCTACATAGGTACATCCAAACATAAATTTATTTTTTGGACATGTCATGCTTGGGCACGACCTATCGATACACCATCAAAATCGAGCAGAAGCTTAAACAAAAGATGTGATAGTTTGGTTATGGGAACCCCTCACAAAAGAAATAGAGAAAGGGTAGCCCCAACCCATAGAGAAAAGGATAGATCAAAGATGGGAAACCTCAAGACAACCAGTCCAAGCTACAAGTAAACAAGGACAATGGGAAAATGAAGAAATATACCGGGAAGTGGTGCAACTTCCATAAGAGCTCTTGACATAACACTGTTGATTGTTGCTCAAAGCAGTCATTGGCAGTTGAGGTAAAATCCTATGAATCAGAAGCGGGTTATGACTCTGAGTCAGAACTAGAAAAGGAAATACGGATCATTGACATGGAACCCAGTGCCATCATTTCTACCACCAAGATCCATCCTACTGAACCTGATGAGCCATAGGAAGGAAAGCACCTCCTTCATTCATAGATGTGGGTGAAACTCACTCCGATACACTTCGTCATTAATAGCGTTATCTAGAACAAAATCATCTTAGCAGAGGTCATCAAGTGTTTTTCCCTATCGACAATGCCGCACCCGTAGCCCTATACCATCAGATGGCTTTGTTAATGAATCGATCTTCACATCATCCAACATTATCGCCTGTCGTACGACATCAAACCATTCAAATATGAGGTATTGTGTGATGTTTCTCCCCTTAAATATTTTGATGTTCTTTTGGGCCAACCTTATTTATGGAAATGTCATGTTGTATATGATTCTAGGCCTCGCAATGTTATTATTACTTTGAACATGAAATTTTACAGGATACCCGAAGTAGTCCCACCTAGTGATATTGCCTTGATCTCTTCCAAGCAATGTAGGAAGGTAATTTCTCAGACCAGGAAGTTTTCCTTCTTCCTGAAGGTTGCAACCACACCCATGGCCTCCGCAGTCGACCTCTCCATGTAGCAGAAGCAAGTGGATAGGGTCATGGAAGAATACAAAGGAATCTTCTCATCACCTACTGGGGTACCTCTGAACTGTCAGGTCAAGTGTCTCATCGATCTGATCCCTGATGCACCTCTACCCAATGGTCCAATCTATCGCCACTCTCTTTGATAAAATGAGGATATCAAGTGTAAAATCCAATAACCTCTCCAGAATGGGCACATCCAACCCATCTCATCACCTTGTGGAATCCCAATCCTGTTGGTGTATATGAAGGACAAGACCTGACAACTCTGCATTGATTATCAGGCCCTAAATAAAATCAAATTTAGGAACTATTACATGATTCCCCAAATTGAAGATCTCCTTGATCATCTCAAGAGGGTAAAATAATTCAATAAGATTCATCTAAAGTCTGGCTACCATCATGTCCCAATAGAACATATAGATGTTTGAAAAACTGCCTTCAATTCAAAAGAAGGTCTTTTTGAATGGTTGGTCATACCCTTTGGTTTGAAAAATTCCCCAACAACTTTCATGAGGATGATGGATGATATCTTGCATCATTTCACCAATTATTTTGTGGTGGTGTTTGTATGACATGCTCATCTACAACAAGACTTGGGCATAACATTTGTAGCATATTCAACAAGTTCTACACACTCTACAACATCACAAGCTATATGCCAACTTGAAAAAATGATCCTTTGGCATGGACATGGTCTAGTATCTAGGCTACATTATTGATGCACATGGTGTGCATGTTGATCTAGCCAAGATCCAAGTCATCTGTGATTGGCCAACCCCAACCACACTCACTGAGCTTATGGATATTCTTAGTTCGTGTCAATTTCTATCACAAGTTCATGTTGGGATTCTCCCATATTGCATGGCCCCTCCATCAAATAACCAGGGGTGGTGGCAAGTCAAAATTTGTGAGGGGCACATCCCAACAAAAAACATTCAATGATCTAAAGAAACGCTTATGCTCAGCCCCAATGCTTTCATTACCTAACCTGCAACGTCCCTTTGAGATCGAGACAGGTGCTTTAGACTATGTTGTGGGCGCAATCATCACTCAAAATGACCACCCTGTGGCCTATCGTAGAGAGACACTATCAAATGTCACCCATAAGTACCCTACTTATGAAAAAGAAATGTAATCCATTGTGAAAGCCTTCCTCTAGTGGAGGCATTACATTCTCGAGAAGGAGACAATCATCCACACTAATCATAATCCATTGTAGTTCATGCAAACACAAGGCAAATTGCAGAATGACCACCATCAGAAGTGGTCCACATATTTGTAGCAATTTCACCTCAACATCAAGTATAAAATAGGAAGTACTAATCGATTCATTGATTACCTCAGTCAACCTCCAATCGTGACACTCACCACAGAGTTAGACTCTTGTGGCCATGAGACCTCTGGATGGCCCCACCTCTATAAGACAAATCTTGACTTCGCCAACACTTACCAGATGTTGGGTGAAAACAAAGTTGTCACTAATTTCCAACTTTAGGAAGGAATGTTGTGTCATCTGGGCCATATCTTCATTCCATCAAGAGAGAGAGAAAATATGATTTGGGAATCCCACTACAGTCGGGTGGAAAGACAGTTCGGTGTGGAAAATATAGTGGTAGTGTTGTAGAAATGTTTATACTGACTGAAACTTTGACAGAATGTCATCAAGAATATTTGGTCTTGCACTGCCTGTACTATTTCCAAGATGGATACTAAGAAACAAGGCTTGTACACTCCTTTTCCTACTCTTGATAGGCCCTGGGAATCCATTTTAATAGACTACATGTCTGGCCTTCCCTCCACCAAGCAGGGAAATGACTGTGTTTTTGTGTTTGTTGATCACATTACAAGATGGTGATTATGCCCGCCTGCAAGAAGAGCATCACAATGGAGGCCACTACCAAGATCTTCTTTGAACGTGTGTGGGTACACTTTGGGATCCCACAAATCATTATCTCATATTAGAATAGTCGTTTCCTCAACACATTTTGGTCGATCCTCTCGTCACTGCTGGACACCAAGCTCACCAAGTCCACTACCTTCCACCGTCAAACAGATATCCAAACTGAGGTCCTAAACCAAATGATCGTGCACATCTTGTGCATGTACAATTCCAAGAACCCTTTCACTTGGGATGAGAATCTTCCCTATGTTCAACACAACTAAAACAATGCCATACATAACTCAACCGACCAAAGCACCTTTCAAGTGGGGTTGGGATTTCAACCATTGGGTTCCATGGATGTTGCACTACCCCTTTTGGACACCCAAGAAGACTCGTTCCAGGCTCCAAATGGAGATAAAAAAGGCACCCAATTCATTGAGTGGATCCAACACATCCACTAGCTAGTTCAGGATATTTTACAGAAGTCCAATGCAAAGTACAAGCAGCGCCATGATCAACACCGGGTGCCACACCAGTTTCAGGTGGGAGACAAAGTTTGGTTGAACTTACAGAAATAATGCCTTACAGGGACTCATCAAAAGTTGTTTCCACTCCATTATGGGCCTTACACCATCACCAAGGTTGTGGGTGACAATTCCTTTGAGCTCAACCTGCCCCCCTTACTTGGTTTGCACCCAGTGTTCAATGTGGATCTCCTTCGACCTTATTTTCTACCATTATTGGCACCTCAGAGTTAGAAAAACAATTGATACGAACTGAGTTAAACTAGGAATTCATGTAATACACATCATATAGTGGATATACAGGTCAAGGGTACTCACTTTTATAGGATCCATCTTTATTGGGTTGTCAAAGAAGAGCAGCTCCTACACCAAGGCAAGTGGCTCGCCCAAGGAAAAATATAGCAAACATTTCCTCATCTGATGGGGGCACTCAACGCCATGGATACCATTGCTTCCTAAGATGGGAGGTTTGATCTAGGAGGATCTCGGTGGCCATCCACCTTTTCCAACTGGCTCAAAACAAGTTTTTTGGAAACTTACTATTTTTAGTATTTTTTTGGTTCCCAAACTTCCAGGGCCATTTTGAGGTGCTAAACGACATTTTTTCACGGATTTGATTGATCCCCCTAAATGAATCTCCTCATAAATACATTTCCAATGAGCTATCATGCTCCCTAAATGGAGATCGTATGCAAACTTTATGACCCCAGGAAGTTAATGTACTAACTTACCCCAACAGGGACCACATGACTTTTGGTGCTTCATCTCCTAGGGTTAGGTTTCTAGATGTCTAGGGTTTTGGAATTCATAGTTATTGTAAAAAATTCCTTTAGAGCCTCATTTTATCATCTTATTGCAAATGAGCGTAGTCATCACATCTCTTCTCAGAGATAAGTTTCCACCATTCTAGCAGTCTGGTTTTCAACCTACATTTTATAATTTTTAGCATATTTCTTATTTAATATAAGTCAAGTTTAACTGTATATTTGTTATTGTTCACTATGTCTCTATGTTAATTTCATAAATTTGTAGTTTCATTTCTTTCTTCTCATAAATATAGATCAGTGGCATCATAGTTGTCTGCTCCTTGTCGTTTTTTAATGCATGTCCCCGATGCGGTTAGGCTATAGAGAGTTTGGTCTCGAGCTTCTTTCTCTCGCGGAAAACTTCTCTCACACACCTAAGAAAATGTCGATGGATGTAAAAACTAAAGAAAATGGGATATGATATCCTTTAAAAATGTTGCTTAAGGAATCCCTTAAGCAACAAAGGAACGATATGATGGACAACTTTACACAAATCCTTCAATGGCTACCAACAAGTGACGCATCCACCTCAAGCAGAGCTTCCACCCCCTTCAAGGTACAAATCAATTTTGATATTCCTATATTTGAAGGTCAAATAGATGAAAAATCCATAGATAAATGGTTAAACCTTCTAGAAGGGTATTTTTCTGTCCACAACTTTTTCGATAGAGAAAAGATTACATTTGCGCTCCTCAAGGTCGTCCCCCATGTCAAATATTGGTGGGAGACCTTCTGTGAGAAAAAGGAAATAGAGGGTTTCCACATTATTTGAAGTTGCACACACTTGGGGTTCCTTTAGGGATTTTATCAATGAATAATACTACCCTATTGGATGTTATGATGACTTGTATACAAGATGGACCACACCGTGGGAGGACAGAGACCAAATCATGCTAGAGTTCACCAATGTCTTCCATACCTTGCACACCAAGCTAGGTATCAAATATTCTTAGCGATATTTGGTGCTCAATTACCCTGGAAGTTTTCATGGATACATCTAGAAATAAATGTATTTTTCAGACACCTCATCCTTGGGCGCGTCCTATCGTTACGCCTTCAAAATAAAGAATAAGATTAAAAAAAATATGCAGTAGTTTGGGTCTGGGAATCCCTCATAGAAGAAGCACGGAAAGGGAAACCCCAACCTGTAGAACAAAGGAAAAATAAAATATGGGAAACATGAGGACAACTAGTTCAAGCCAAAAGCAAAGAAATACAATGGGAAGATGAAGAAAGATAAAGGGAAGTGGTATGACTTCCATAAGAGCCCCTGACATAACTTGTTGATTGTCGCTCAAAGTAATCATTGGTGGTTGAGGTAAAATCCTATGAATCAGATGTGGGTTCCATTTCTGAGTAAGAACCAGAAAAGGGGATTTCGATCGTTGATGCAGAACCCAGTGCCACCATTGCTACCACCAATATCCATCCCAATGATCCTGATGAGCCAGAGGAAAGTGAGTGCCTCTTTCATTCACAGATGTGGGTGAAAGACACTCCACTACACTTCATTGTTGCTAGCGGTATCTAGAAGAACCTCATATTAATAGAGATTTTCAATCATCTAGCTCTGCTGACAATGCCACACCTACAACCCTACACCATTGGATGGCTTCATTAAGGAAGTGATCTTCGTGTCATCCAACAGTGTCACTTGTCGTACGACATCAAGCCATTCAAAGATGAGGTATTGTGTGATGTTGCTCCCCTTGAAGTTTTTGATGTTATTTTGGGCCAACGTTATTTATGGAAACGTCATGTTGTATACAAGTCTAGGCCTTGTAGTTTTATTATTAATTTGAATAGGAAATTGTACAGGATACTCGAGGTAGTCCCACCTAGAGCTATTTCCTTGATATATTCCAAACAATTCAGGAAGGTCATTTCTCATACCGAGAGGTTTTTTGGATTCGTGATTTTCTCTCAGAGTGAGCGAAAATTTGTAGACACATCCATGGCTTCCATGGCTAACCTCTCCATGTAGAAGAAGAAAGTGGATAAGGTCATGGAAGAATAAAAAATACATATTCTCATCACCTACTAAGGTACCTCTGCATTTTCAAGTCAAGCATCCCATCGACCTGATCCCCGACACACTGCTACCCAATGGGCTAGTCAATCATCGCTCTCTGATAGAAAATGAGGACATCAAGAATCAAATCTAATAACTACTCCACAAGGGGCACATCTGACCCAACTCATCACCTTGTGGAATCCAAATCGTGCTAGTGCAAGAGAAGAACGGGACCTAGCAACTATGCATTGATTACCAAGCCCTAAATAAAATCACAGACAGGAACTGGTACCTAATTCCTTGAATCTAAGATTTCCTTGATCAACTTTAGGGGGCCAAATACTTCAGTAAGATTGATCTAAAGTCTGGATACCAGCAGGTCCCAATAGAAGAGACAGATGTATGGAAAACTACCTTCAAGTCAAAATAAGGCCTTTTTGAATGGTTGGTCATGCCCTTTGGTTTGAAATATTCCCCAACAAATTTCTTGAGGATGATGGATAATATATTGTGGCCTTTCACCAATTCTTTTGTGGTGGTGTATTTGGATGAATTCCTCATCTACAAAAATACTTGGGTAGAACACTTCCATCATATTCAGTAGGTTCTGCACACTCTACAACAACACAAGCTATATCTCAACTTGGAAAAATGCTCCTTAGGCATGGATAGGGTCCACTACCTAGGCTACATTGTTGATGCACATGGTGTGCATGTTGATGCAACCAATATACAAGTCATCTGTCACTGGCCAGCCCCAACCATGCTCACTGAGCTTCAAATATTATTAGTCCTTGCCAATTTCTATCGTAGGTTTGTGCTGGGATTCTCCCATACTACATGGGATCTCATTCAAATAACTAGGGGTGGTGGTAAGGAAATTTTTTGTGGGGCATGTCCCAATAGAAATCGTTTGATGATATGAAGCAACGCTGGTGTTCAACCCAAGTGATTTCATTACCTAACCTTCAATAGCCCTTTGCGATCGAGACAGATGCCTTAGACTATGTTGTGGGTGCAATCATTACTCAACACGACCACCCTGTGGCCTATCATAGTGAGACACTATCAGATTTCGTATGTAAGTACCCTGCTTAAGACAAAAAAAATGTACTCCATTGTGTAATCCTGTAGCTAGTGGAGGCATTACATTCTCGATAAGAAGACAGTCATCCACACTGATCATAATTCATTGCAGTTCATGCATACACAAGGAAAATTGCAGAATGACCACCATGAGAAGTGGTCCACATATTTGCAGCAATTTCACCTCAAAATAGTGTATAAAACAAGAAGTACCAACTGAGTCGTTGATTTCCTTAGCTAACCTCTATTCACGAAACTCACCAAAGTGCTAGAATCTTATGGCCATGAGACCTTCGGATGGCCCCAACTCTATGAGACAGATTCTGACTTCTCCAACACCTACAAGATGTTAGGCACAAACACAACTGTCACTAATTTACATCTTTAGGATAGGTTGTTGTGTAATATGGGTCATCTCTTTGTTCCATAAATAAAGTGAGAAAAGTAGATTTGGGAATACTACTACAATGAGGTGGTAGGAAACTTCAGCATGGAAAAGGCAGTGGCAATGTTGTAGAAAAATTTCTACTAGGAAAAACTTCTACAGGATTTCATCAAGTATATCTAGTTCTGCATTACTTGCACTATTCCCAAAACAACCACTAAGAAATAAGGCATGTACACTCCTATGCCTACTTCTGACATGCCTTGGGAATCCATTTCAATGGACTACATGCCGGGCCTTCCCTCCACCAAGCAAGGAAATGACTATGGTTTTTTGGTTTTTGATTTCTTTTCCAAGATGATGATTTTGGTCTCCTACAAGAAGAGAATCACGGTGGAGGCCACTGCCAAGATATTCATTGAAGGAGTGTGGGTACACTTTTGGATCCCACAAACCATTATCTTAGATCACGACAGTTGATTCCTCAACACATTCTAGTCGAGCCTCTGGTTATTGCTGGACATCAAACTCACCAAGTCCACTACGTTCCACCCCTAGACGGATAGCGAAACTGAGGTAGTCAACTAGATGATCTCGCACATCTTGTTCATGTACAATTCCAAGAACCCCCGCACTTGAGATGAGAGTCTTCCCTATGTTCCATACAACTACAACAGAGTCATCCATAACTCAACTGACCACAAACCCTTTTAGGTGGGGTTGGTATTTCAACCACTGTGTCCCATGGATGTTGCACTACCCCTTGTAGCCACCCAGGAAGACTCGTCACAGGCTCCAACTTGAGCTAACAAAGCCACCTGATTCATTGAGCAGATCTAGCACATCCACCAGCAAGTTTAAGACATTTTATATAATTCCAATGCCAAGTACAAGCAACGCCATGATCAACACAAGGTGCCACACTAGTTTTAGGTAGGAGACAAAGATTAAAGATACCATGAAAGGTTAAATCCACAAAGGTTAAATATTAATTTCTAATCATGATTAATTAAGAGATTAAAACAAATTATTATCGTCTAATTAATCCCATCGTGATTTCGTGATTCGGGATTCCTTGCATGTCATAACTCTTGACGACATGATACCTGAAACCCAAACGCCCAAAAGAGTGCAATGTAAAAACCAAAATCTATTTTGTGGATTTTTCCATCGAGTATTTGACCGACACAGATATTTTAATAACCACTGCTTTGTTTCCCCGAATCTCGAAAACTCGAAATCGGGACTCCAATCATATGCAAAATTGCTTTAGAAAAATGCAATTTTCTCAGCCATGGAGAGGTCGGTTTCCGCGTTCGAATAGTTTATAGACATATACAAATCCTAATATTTCTAGTGGTGTCTTAAGAATTTCATTTGGATCTTGGGAAGGCAGTCAAAAGTCCCCTGCAATATGAGGTTCTTTTTCAGAAATGTGGCATTTTTTACTATGTTGAGTCATGATTTTCAAATGAGTATTGTGAGCAACTGGAGTATCATTTTGAGAAACAGTTGGAGGATTTTGTGACTAACACATCATAGAACATTAGCCTCTTTCATTTTTCCTTCACGTGTCACATATTGGGAGAATCAAAGGGAGAATCAAATCCATCTCCGAGCCCTAATTTTTGGATTTCATATTTTCCTGTTTTGACACATGTTTGTTAAATGCAGATTTGGGGAAACTTAAAGGGGTCTCAGGGAACTGAGAGAGGTTTTTGCTCAGAATAAATAGATGAAAAAAAACCTCTTTCATTTTATACATAGTTGTAGCGATTCGAGAGATACAGAGCCATAACCACAACCCTAGTTTTCGGTAGTTTGGCCCATTTTCTATGGCAGAAAGTTTCAAGAATTGGTTGTAACTATTGTTATCTTTTAGATTAGAGAGGATTTCGACCTCAATACATATATGAGGAATATTTGTAAAATAAAAAGGGGGGACAGGATTAGTACTCATGGGACTGTAATTTTTTCTTTCATGTTTAATATAAGAGTGCAAAGTCATTTTCGATCTACAACAGATATTCTTTTGATGTTGGTTACAGGATGCTCTATTGTAGGACAGGTTATAGGTTATTTATTACATAGATCTGAAGGTTCAGAATTCATCCTTTGCTATATGCTCTATCCCAACTATCTCTTTCCACTGATTTATGCTAGGAATTCACTCATTGCTAAGTGCTTCTTGCATATTGATATGTTTTCTCTCTATTATGTTGTCATACTTTTATAAATACTTCTCTCTGTAATCAACTTCTATCTCGCCTATGTTCCATGGATTTCCATTGCCGAAACACTCTTATTATTTTCTTGATCATTTGACTCCATGCCCAATGGAATGCCCCCTGGTCCAAACCACCAACCCTAAAAACCTCAAAACTTTTTGTTACCCACAGATCTGCCCACTGTTAAGCTTATTGAATATTCTATCGTGACATATATTCGAGAGATCCCTCTTGGGTTGGAAGGGGAAACTTCTAATCAAAAGTTGTTCGTGGTTATCTCGGAATTTACTTGCATGAAACCCAAGTCAAGTTCCTAGTGACAACTTATTATTTCATTTAAAATGTGCTAAGGCTTGGCTCTATTACAACCTAGAGTCGACTCTTGCGACAACATGTGCCACCCCCTTCAAGGTACATATCAATTCCAATATTCCTATATTTGAAGGTCAAATAGATGTGGATGTCATATATAAATGTTTAAACCTTCTAGAAGGGTATTTTTCTATCCACAACTTTTCCAATAGAGAAAATATTACATTTGCGCTCCTCAAGGTCGTCCCCCATGTCAAAGATAGGTGGGAGACCTTCCGTGAGAAAAAGGAAATAGAGGGTTCCACATTATTTGTAGTTGTACCCACTTTGGGTTCCTTCAGGGATGTTATCAAGGAACAATACTACCCTATTGGAAGTTATGGCGACTTGTAGACAATATGGACCACATTGTTGCATGAAAGAGACTAAATTGTGCCAGAGTTCACCAATGTCTTCCATACTTTTCTCACCAAGATAGGTATCAAATATTTTGAGTGGCATATGGTGCTCAAGTACCATGGGGGTCCGCATAGATACATACATATAGAAATGGATATTTTGGACATATCATCCTTGGGTGTGGCCTATTGATACGTCATCAAAATTGAGTAGAATCTTAAACAAAAGATGTAGTAGTTTGGATCTGGGAACCCCTCACAATAGAATAATCGAAAGGGTAGCCCCAAACTGCAGAATAAAGGACAGATAAAATATGGGAAACCTTAGGACAACCAGTGTAAGACACAAGAAAGGAAGGACAATGGGAAGATGAAGAAAGATACCGGGAAGTGGTACGACTTCCATAAGAGTGTCTGGCTTAACACTATTGATTGTCGCTCAAAACAGACATTGGTGGCTAAGGTAAAAGCATCTGAATCAGATGTGGGTTCCGAATTTGATTTAGAACCAGAAAATAGGAGAAAGATCATTCATGAAGAACCTAGTGCCACCACTGCTACCACCAAGATACAACGTGGTGAACCTAAAGAGCCAGAGGAAGGCAAGAACCTATTTCATTCACAGATGTGGGTGAAAGGAACTCTGCTACACTTCATCATTGATAGAAGTAGCCAAAATAACCTCATCTCAACAAAGGTCATCAAGCGACTAGACCTGTCGACAAATTCGCACCCATATCCCTACAGCATTGGATGGATCTATCAAGGAAGTGATCTTCACATCAACCAACAATGTCGCATGTTGTATGACATAAAGACATTTAAATATGAGGTATTGTGTGATGTCACTCCCCTTGAAGTTTGTGATGTTATTTTTGGCCAACCTTATTTATGGAAATGACATTTTCTATACAAGTCTAGGCATCGCAGTTTTATTATTGCTTTGAATAGGAAATAGTACAGGATACCCGAGGTAGTCCCACCTAGTGTTATTTCCTTGATCTCTTACAAGAAATGAAGGAAGGTCATTTCTCAGACCGAGAAATTTTTCTGGTTCATGATTCTCTCTCAAAGTGAGAGAAAGGTTGCAACCACATCCATGGCCTTCACGGTCGACCTCTCCACGTAGCAGAAGCAAGTGGATAAGGTTGTGGAAGAATACAAAGACATATTCTCATCACCTATTGTGGTACCTCTACACTTTTAGGTCAATCATCCCATTGATATGATCCTCGGATCACCACTTCCCAATGGGCCAGTATATCGTCGCTCTCTACTAGAAAATGAGGAAACCAAGGGTCAAATCCAAGAACCACTCCATAAGGGGCACATCCAACCCAACTCATAACCTTATGGAAGCCCAATCGTGCTATTACAAAAGAAGGACAAGATCTGGTGACTCTGCATTGATTATCAAGCCATAAATAAAATCACACTGAGGAATCGATACCTGATTCCCAAAATCAGCAATATCCTTGATCAACTCAAGGGGGGAAGTACTTCAATAAGATTGATATGAATTTTGGATACCATCATATCCCAACAAAAACTGTTTGATGATCTGAAGTAGTGCTTGTTCTCAGCCCTAGTGATTTCATTACTTGACCTACAACAACCCTTTGAGATCAAGACAGATACTTCAGACTATGTTGTAGGCATAGTCATCACTCAGAACGACCACCCCATTGCCTATCATAGTGAGACACTATCAGATGTCATCTGTAAGTACCCTACTTACGACAAAGAAATGTACTCCATTGTGTAAGCCTCCTGATAGTGGAGGAATTACATTCTCAAGAAGGAGACGGTCATTCAAACTAATCATAAGCTAACACAGTTCATGCAAACATAAGGAAAATTTCAAAATGACCACCATCAGAAGTGGTCCACATATTTGCAGGAATTTCACCTCAACATCAATTATAAAACAAGAAGTACCAAGCAAGTCATATATTTCCTCAGCCGACCTCCAGTCATGACACTCACAATAGTGCTAGAATCTTGCGGCCATGAGACCTACAGATGGCCCCACCTCTATGAGAAAAATCTTGACTTTGCGAACACCTACCATATGTTGGGTGAAAACAAAATTGTCACTAATTTCCATCTTGAGGACAAGTTGTTGTTCCATCTGGTCCATCTATGTATTCAACCAAGCGAGAAAGAAAAGATGATTTGGAAATCCCACTACAGTCAAGTGGTAGGACACTTCATTGTGGAAAAGACAGTGGCATTGTTGCAGCTACATTTCTACTGGTTGAAACTTCGATAGGATGTTAGCAAGTATATTTGTTCCTGCACTACCTATGTTATTGCCAAATCAGCCACTAAGAAACAAGGCCTATACACTTCTATGCCTGCTCCTGATAGGCCCCGAGAATCCATTTCAATGGACTACATGTTGGGCCTTCCCTCCACCAAGAGGGGAAATGACTGTGTTTTTGTGGTTCTTGATTGCTTTTCCAAGATTGTTAAGGTCCTAACCCACACATAGGTAGATCAATGTATTCGGATGTAATAAAGGTCAATATTAATAATACCTTTCAATAAAATAGAATAAGGCGGATGTAAGAAGACCTAATAGAAGCTTCCGCTTCTAGAAGGATCTTCC